>JAXCMG010000063.1:2643911-2665938 GCA_034642415.1 Podarcis siculus | reverse complement strand
AATAATAATAATAATAATAATAATAATAATAATAATAATAATAATAAATTGTCATCCTTCACCCACCCCTTGTGAGGCCACAGCTTCTCCATCAGGTGCTAGTATGGTAGGGAGGAGCTGATGGCCTTGTATCCAGAGACCGACAAAAACCTGGAAGCAGATGAAGCTGCTTTGGGAAGATTTTCTGGGTATGCGGTAAAGGTCCCGGTTATTGGCCCGAATGCAGTTTTGCTGGTTAGACCAACAAAGAAACATCTGGTTGGGCAACTATTTGACCCTTTGCAGAATGCAAATAAATCTATTTGCGTAAGTTGGCCAGCCGGCTTTGCTTTACTGTGATATTCACAAAACATTTCCGCTTTTATAGAAACATTATTGTGTTTTATCTCGTAGGTCACAGGCGAGCATGTCCAGATTTATTATTTATTCCCCCTCCCCCCCCCCCGTACTTCTGCACACCTGTGTGTTCCCCTCTGCATACCAATCCCTCTCTCATTTTTATCAGCCAGTCTCCCTTTTGGCTCCATTTTGGTTGACACTCACCACCTGACTTCCAATATTAGAAGGTGATTATTAGAGGGATAAGGGACGCGGGTGACGCTGTGGGTTAAAACACTTGTATGAAATCAGGCTGTGCTATTATTTCTTACTTCTTTAGACACCTTGCTCTCAAAATTCCTGCTTGGCCCTTGTGCCTTGCACAGAAACTGCTGCTTTAAAACCTGTCTTAAAAACAAACAAACAAACAAACAAACAAAAACAGCATTAAGGATATGTATGCGTTCCATGAGCTGCTATCTGCAAGTACTCTTTCTACATGAGTACACACAGTGTGTGTGCCAAGGATGGCAATATACACTGTTGTGCCAGCTGTGGACATGTATGGAAACCCAGCATTATTTTTATGCAGCTCTCTGCATATATTATGTAGGAATTATTATTATTATTATTATTATTATTATTATTATTATTATTATTCTCTTCTTCTGCTGCTTTGGCTATTTCTCGTAGCCGAGTAAGATTGTCTTCCATAAACACGGTTTTAACAATGAGTCCGTAAGTGACTGTGGAGGCCAATTCTGGATCCACACGTCCTTCCACAGTGGGGACATAGATTTCCGGGTGGGAGTTGATCACGGTGTGGATTTGTCAAGCATGCCTTCCTCTTAGCACGTTTCTTCCTTGTGTCCTGAGTTTGAGTGTCTTCAAAGCCCATGACACCTTTGGTCAAGGCTGTTCTCCAACTGGAGCGCTCGCAGGCCAGTGTTTCCCAGTTGTTGTTGTTTATACTACCTTTTAAAAGATTTGCCTTGAGAGAGTCTTTAAACCTCTTTTGTTGACCACCAGCATTACACTTTCCATTCATAAGTTAGGAATAGAATAGTTGCTTTGGAAGACAATAATCAGGCATCCGCACAACATGACCACTCATGTTGTGTTGAAGTTGATGTTGAAGAATCATTGCTTTGACACTGGTGATCTTTGCTTTTTCCAGGACACTGACCTTAGTTCGCCTGTCTTCCCAAGTGATGTGTAAAATAATGATGATGATGATGATGATGATATTACCCTGCCCATCTGTCTGGGTTTCTCCAGCCACTCTGGGCAGCTTACAGCATATCTAAAAACACAATGAAAACATCAAGTATTAAAAACCTCCCTTTAACAGGGCTGCCTTCTAAAAGTTGTGTATAAAGTAGCTTTCCCTATACACAAACGCACACAGGAGAAATGGCATATGATGCAGCCACTTTTGTGTCATTTTTAAAGGATCATTGGTGTGCAGAGTAATTTTTGTTTTTTCAACAGCTCGCATTAAGATATCAAAGAATGGCTCATGTATTTCATGATTTCAGAGGGCTTAGTATACACTTAGCTTCCTAAACATTATGAACGCAAACTATTTCTTAAGGAGAAACTGAAAAAGCACAAAACCTCAAAACTGAAGAAATGTTAATGAAAAGAGTGGGACTTGTAGCCTTTTTAAGAGGTGTCTGCTGCAATAAAGAGAGAGAGATCTGTGCTGGAAAGGAGTAGAGAAATGAAAAGCTTCTCCCCCCCTTCCAGATCTGAGCTGATGAACTCATTGGAGGAATCTCAGCCTATGAAACATTTGTGCTCTGTTTTGCTGTATTTATATAAATGCCGAGTACTTTTTCCCTTTAAGGGCTGAAGAATGAGAAAGTTGGGAGGCAGGGATTTCGCAGGCAAATAGCTTGCGTGACGTACGGAGCTGCGATTGCAGGAAATAGAGCGAGGCCGGTTTAGACTTTGAACAGAAGCGTGGAGGGACGGAAAGAGAAACTTCAAGCTGATGTAAATGAAGGCTTTGCTCTGAAGTTCTTGCTGTGTTTCTGTGTTTGAGAGTGGGAAGCAGGTTGCAGAGCCCACCCTAGGCATAAATATCCTTCCTGCAGAAGCTCAGCAGATCTGCTGCAGTTTTATTTAGATTGCTTTGGTGCGACATGCCTCTCCCGTGTCTCCAGGAAGCTGGGCTGTCCTGACATCTGAGCTGACAGTTTCTCTTTCATCTGAGATATTTTAGACTGCTCTGGAAATGGTCTGCCTGCATAGTTCTCAGTGTGTCGACTCTGCACCGTATAGGAATACAAAATAGGTTGCATGAACAATCAGAGATGAATGTGCTAGGGAGCTCCTCTTCCTTTGGACTGTCTTGTTTTAAAATCCAAATAACTTTGTCTGTTTTTAGCATTTGTAAACCAAGAGAGGTTTGGGGGTTTTTTTTGGAAGTAGCCCTTAGGAAGAGCTCTGAGATGTATTGAATTCCCTTGTACAACACCGCAGCATATCAAATAGTTGAACTTCACGTGGAAACTATACTGGGGATGTCGTAGAAATACAGAATTCTTTTTAAAGTATTGCTTCATGGTATTAACAGGGTCTTGTTGTTTCTTTTTAAAAAATACAGCTTTATGTAAAGCCTATGAGAAATGTACCCACCTGCTTTGTGGTTTAAAATTCTGCTGACGCAGTCTTAAAAGGAAAATGTGTGCATGCTAAAAATTTAATCAAGTCATGCAATAGATTTTCCAGTGTGATTCTGCTGTCTGAGTAGAGTGCTTATAACTTACCAAATTATAGAGTGCTTATAATTTTCCCAAACAAACAAACCCTTTTATGTAGGATTTTATGCTTAATGTGTGTGTGTTTCCTTCTTTTAGAAAAAGATGAAAATGCTCTGAATGGGGAGGATGACAGAAATCAGAAGGACCCCTATTTTGTGGAAACACCTTATGGTTACCAGCTTGATTTGGATTTTCTCAAGTATGTGGAAGACATTCAGAAGGGAAATACTATTAAGAAACTGAACATCCAGAAAAAGCAGAAAGTGACGCCACCTTTTGCAGCTGGCAAAAACACCTCTGGCCAATACAGCGGATGGACATCCAATGAATCTCTGTCTTCGTCCAACAGTGATGAAAACAAACATTCGTCTTCGCTCTTTGCAGCACGAAGCCCAGCAGCCGCCGCCCCAAGACCGTCCTTGTCCTTTGAAGCCTCTCCAAGCTTCCTAACTATCCCTGAAAGCAAACAGCTCCGGCCTCCTTCGCCACAGCCGCCTAGGCACAACCTCCGTGTTACAAAAACTCTCATGGAAACACGGAGGAGATTGGAGCAGGAGAAGATGGCGATGCAGGCCGTTCCAGGAGAATCTCGGAGGCCGAGGCTTTCCAGTTTTGGAGCCATGGGCTCCACTAGTTCCCTCCCTTCCTTTGTGGGGTCCAGCGGCCACAACCAGATGTCTCAGCAGTTTCAGAACGGATACCAGGGCAATGGGGAATATAATCTTTATCTTGCATCCTCTCTAGGGAGCTCCATCCGCCACAGCCCCTTGAGCTCAGGGATATCGACACCGGTGACTAACGTCAGCCCGGTGCACCTGCAACACATCAGGGAACAAATGGCCATTGCCCTCAAGCGCCTCAAGGAGCTTGAGGAGCAAGTCAAGACTATCCCTGTGCTCCAGGTTAAGATTTCAGTCTTGCAGGAGGAGAAAAGGCAGATGGTGGAGAAGCTCAAAAGCCAAAGGGTCGTCAACCAGAACGACGCAGGCCATTTCAGAAAGAGATCTTACAGCGCAGGAAATGCGGAGCAGTGGAAGCCCCTCTCTCCGGCCAGAGGGGGTGGCGAACTCTATATAGACTGTGAGGAAGACATGGGGAGCGTGGAACATAGCTCAGAGAGGGTGGAAGAGTTCAGGCAGTTGACTGCTGAAATGCAAGCCTTGGAGAAGAAGATCCAGGACAGCAGCTATGACGTTCCATCTAACCTGCGAGTGAACCGAGCAAGTGCAACGAAAGAGAGCAGATCGGTTGCCGTGGGCACAGAGGAGAACATTAACGACGTTGTTGTGTACAACAGAGCTTTGATAAAGTTCAGGGATGTAGCAATAGGAACAGAGCAGAAGACTAAAGATTCGAGCGTCGGGGTGACGGAGGGGATGCTTGGCTTGCCTACAGAGGCCGAGAGGGAACTAGAGCTCCAGCATCAGACCATCGAAGCCCTCAAAGATAAGATCTACCGGCTGGAAGTTCAGCTGAGGGAAACGACTCACGACAGAGAGATGACCAAATTAAAGCATGAGCTCCAGGCAGCTGGATCCAGGAAGAAAATGGACAAGGCGATGATGGCGCAGCCCCTTGTCTTCAGCAGAGCGGTGGAAGCAGTCGTACAGACAAAAGACCAAATGGTGGGAGGTCACGTGGATGTGGTTGATTCATGCGTGGGCAGCCATCTGCAGATGAGCAGCGTTGGAGTATTGTGCAGGCCTCAATCGCACAGTTCAGCTGCGGGACCAGATGTGCCTATGAATTGGTGGATTGTGAAGGAGAGAAAAGAAATGTGTGATCGGTGCACGGGGAGCTCTCTTGAGATGTGCGACAAGGGTGTGGGCACGGAAAGGTCCGTCTGCGAAACGGGGGTCAATACGGAGGAATCCGTGGACAGGTTAAGCCTGCGCAAGACGGAGCTGAAAATCAAGGAAGTTCGGTCCATAGGCTGCGGAGACGGTCCCGTCCAAACAGTCTGCCCAGCAAGCAAGGCCGTTTCCCGCAGCACCAACACGGAACCTGCTTGCAAGGCAGATACTGGAGTCATGGCGGTGCCTCGTACGGCGACCCAGGGAACCAACACAGTGTTAGAACAAGCTGACCAGTTCACCAACACGGACGTAGCTCCCTTGACAGACTCCGGCACCAACACTTTCCTGAGCACTTGCGATAAGCAGACAAACACTGTGATTGTTGAAATGAGGACTGTCGCTATAGGAGATGGAAGGGTCAAGGATGTAAATACGGCGGCTAAAACTCGCTCCATTGGCGTGGGGACGGTGCTTTCTAGCACGGCTAGCTTTGACAAACCCTCCCTAACAAAGACCAAAGACTGTGGCGTGGGCCAGATCAGTATTAACGAGAACTATCTAGTGGGCCTGAAAATGAGAAATATTGCCTGTGGTCCTCCTCCGGTGTCTGTAGCACCGCCCGGCACGAGAAGCATTGGTGTTGGGGATGACTCTGTTTCTGAATGGGGGAACCTTGGGCTGGACAGCCCGTTCTCTCAGCCTGAGATGAAGACTGGCTTGGATCACTACATCGAACGGGTCCAGAAGCTCGTTCAAGAGCAGCAGATGCTACTTGCTGAAAACTATTCTGAGTTAGCTGATGCATTTGGAGAGCCGCACTCACAAATCGGCTCTATTAATTCTCAGCTCATCAGCACTCTGTCCTCCATCAACAGCGTCATGAAGTATGCAAGCACCGAGGAACTGCGCAACTTGGATATGTCGAAGCAGTGCGCAGAGAGAACTTTGGCAACAGGTATGTTGGAAGGAGCTTTCTCGTTTGCTTAAAGGCTGCTGGTGCCTTAAAAGGAGGGGCACGAGTCGCTCTCACCAAACTGCTTATGTCATGACTTGCCTTTCCAGGACTGAAAGGATTGGGGAGGAGATGCCAGTCTTAGATTGCAGTGAATAGATAAAAGCGGTGTCAGTGCTTGACTACCTAAAATGCCTAAAAATACCCAGTGACTGGATAATCGTCTGCCCTGTTTCCTGGGAATTTAACCTTTATATAGTTCAAGATCTTAAGAGCTCAGACCCCTCTTAATGGCAGGAAGTGATTCTAAAATTACGGCCAGAGGTATTTTATAGAGTAGAACAGCTATTGCCACAGTTGTCTCATTTCTGTGAACATTTTGCAGACTAGGGACGTTTGCTCCCACTGCCTTTATACTTTTGATTCGTCATAACTAATTCTGTTTCTCAGTTTTGCTTACCTACAGATAAAGGCAGGTCTGTCATTACACTGCTTCCCCTGTCCTATGGACACATGTCCTTAGGGATGCTGCCTATTACGCACACAATCTGTGTGACCTGTAATTATTAGTGTCATAATGGGACGTGTCCAGATTTTGTACCTCCCTATGGTGATCTGGTCTTTTTAAAGTGATTTCTCTGAACAGCCATCATACGCTGACCATTATCCCAGCCCTCCATTATTTAACAATGAATTTGCATCACTGCACCTAATTCCCTAGTCTTATGTTCTCTGTAAGGCCTGGGCCTTACAGCTTCAGGCTGCAGGTAGGGGCTCACTTGGCTCAAATGCTCTTCCATTCAGAAAATCCCCATCGCAGGTACAATCTTCTCTTTGTCCAATTTGCAGGAATCTTTTTTTAAAAAATAAAAGTTTTAAGTGACTGTTTATGATAGATGTAGGTTTCCCACTTTAGAGAGAACTAGGTCCTAGACACTTGCATGAAATTAAGCTTTTATTTTAGCAGAACCTAAACCTGCTGGGTGTCAGCCAACAAATTTATACTCCAGGTAGATCTGTTGAAATTAATGAACATGAGTGACACGAGGCTCATTGCTCTCGCTGGATCTACTATAATTTAATTTAATTTAATTAATTTATAGTATAATTTAATTTGCTGACTTTTCCCACTGCTTTTGATTTTAGAAGCCCTTAATAGATTTGCAAAAGGGATAGGATCATTTTACTTACACAAAGTAACTTTTAAAATTTGTGTGGGAAGTCACACAAGTTTCCACTATTTGTTTTTATTCAAGCGTGCCATATAGTGGCTATTGAGAGCTACATTGCTACTTTTTTTTTAAAAGAAAATATTTTCCGCACAGACCTCAGGCTTAAAATATTTAGAGGCCTTAAAATGAATGGCAGCCCAGTCTCTTAATGCGTTAAATCATAGTAGTTCCATGTGTCAGACCAAGTCTCATGCAGCCTTTGAGAGTTGGCCTTGTTTTGCAACAACAGTCCTGTATCTTTCAAAACGTTTCCCCCCTTTTTCCTTCTTGGAAACTGCCACAATGGAAACATCTTGTTAAATATTTGCAGTTGTTTAATGTGTGTATAGGAGATGTACCAGGATAATAATAAGAAAAACAAAATCATCACGGTTTCCCAGAAGGAAAAGCACATTTTGAAAGACGCTGGATTTTACTGGGCCATTTCTTGGGGGTGAGGGAGAAGAAAAGGCAGAAGTCCATTCCAGCGTCTCCCAGCTGCCTACAGCATCTTCCAGGAAGAGCTCTTAAAACTTGGAATTTGTATCTTTCCACATTTCATTGGATGCATTTTGCTGTCATGAATCAGTCGGCTTTCAAAGCTTAGCTTTTAATGGTGTTCCACAAAGACTCCACGTTTATTGGAAGAAACTAGAAATAATTTATTCTCAATATGCTGAAGGGCCATTGTCTCTTTAAAAAAATAAATAACACTGTATTTTATGTCTCGCTTTGTAAGCACTCTGAGTCATGGCTAATACATGCTTTAAAAAAAATAAATGAATACTCCACCTCCTATTTTGGCAGCTACCTTGTTGCAGAATGTCCAAGAGCATCTTTTTCTCTGGAAGATAGAGGTGTGAGATATAGAAGTAAGCAGCTTCATTTCCAGATGTTAGATTTACCCCATGGGAGGGACTGTTTATTATTAACTTTTTGCTTGTGGTCATTGAACAGCAGCGCCTTTTTATACAAGTAAAAACTGATGTCCTTGAATTCTGGAAAGAAAAGCAAGATGGTAATTTTTTAAAAAATTAAATAAGTCCAGTGAAATAATCTTCAAAGGTTATCTGTAAAACAACTTGAACAGATAACATTTGAAGGTATTTCACTGGACTTATTTACAGGGAACTAGGCAGAGGGCCTTCTTGGTAGTGGCGCCCACCCTGTGGAACGCCCTCCCATCAGATGTCAAGGAGATGAAGAATTGCACAACTTTTAGAAGACATCTAAAGGCAGCCCTGTATTGGGAAGTCTTTAATGTTTGGTGTTTTATTATGTTTCAATATATGCTGTAAGCTGCCCAGAGTGGCTGGGGAAACCCAGCCAGATGGGCAGGGTAGAAATAATAAAATTATTATTATTATTATTATTACTACTACTACTGCCACAGCCTCTGTGACCAGGATGAGGGGAGGTGTCTATTTCTGGCATCCAGTGAAATGTGAGCATGTTTAAGAAGTTGGTTTCAATGTAGAAGAGATCAAGCGAGCACAAACAGGAGCAAACTGTGGTGCATTGTGGATATTTGAGGCATTTCCATATATAACAAAATACTAGAAATTGAGTACAGTGGTACCTTGGTTCTCAAACTTAATCCGTTCTGGAAGTCCGTTCCAAAACCAAAGCGTTCCAAAACCAAGGCACGCTTTCCCACAGAAAGTAATGCAAAATGGATAAATCCATTCCAGAGTTTTTTTTAAAAAAACCCAAAACAGCAATTTAACATGAATTTTACTATCTAACGAGACCACTGATCCATAAAATGAAAGCAAAATTAATGTACGGCAGTCACACAATCAATCAGTATCTGAACTGGGTTCCACACAGTCACAAAAACAAAACAAAAAAGGAGCCACGAAAACGCAAAATAAATAGCAAAAACAGACAGACCTCAGCATAGCACTCAAAATGGAAGTGTATCACTCAAAACGGAGCATGTTCGGCTTCCGAAAAAAGTTTGCAAACTGGAACACTTACTTCTGGGCTTGCAGTGTTTGGGTTCCAAGTTGTTTGAGTACCAAGGCGTTTGAGAACCAAGGGACCACTGTATAACAGAAACATTAAGCCAGAAGCTTTCATGGTTCAGTAATCCACTCCTTTCTTTGCTAACAGCGGACAATTTGTTGCACGTTCCTCGTGGCCACCCTGGTAGTTCTCATTTAGTTTCAAGCTCCCAAGTGTTGAAACTGGGTCAGGAGATGGGGACAATAAGCAAGGAGAAGACCACCCTAGTGGGAGCCGGACCGGACCGGACAGCCTCGCCCTCCCAGGACAGCACCATGTCTCCAATTAATCTTACAGATGACCAGCTGGCCTCTGGGCTTTATGGTAATTTATTTAGTATTGCTTTATTTCTTTTTTGCTTTGTTGTTATTTCTGCTGTTGTTAGTTTGTAAATAAATTTATCTGGCCACTTCGTGCACCACTCTCAAGTGGAACTCTTTTAGGGAAAATGTCATTAATTCAAGCAGGAGAAATATAATTCATAATAGAATTATACCCTTGATGCATGCCCATTTGGTTAGAGAATGATGCTGATAATGCAAAGTTTGGGGCAGCTACATATTCCACCAAGTCCCTTACAACTCTACAATTCTATTGTTGCAGACAATATATATATCTCAGCAACCCAAATATAATGACACCCTGTCTCTTACAACACGAAGGAAATGTATCCATTTGTACCTTGGATCTTGAATGGCTTAGTTGCTAAACGTTTTGGCTCCCTAACGATGGAAAACTGGAAGTTGAGTGTTCCGGTTTCTGAACGTTTTTTGGGAAGCCGAACGTCTGACGGCGCTTCCGATTGGCTGCAGGAGCTTCCTGCAGCCAATCTGAAGCCGTGCTTTAGTTTCCAAACGTTTTGGAAGTCGAACAGACTTCCAAGGCATGACTGTATTTCAAAGTAAGCTCTAAATCACTTGTGTCTCATGCTTCTAAATCCCTTTTGAATCCCCTTTTACATGTTTGCCGCCAGGCTTATGCAAACAGTTCAGAAAAAAGTTTTAGGTAATAACTAGCTGGAGATCCGTTTCAATTTGTGTTTGGTTTTTGTTGTATTATAATTGTTTCAAACCACTTTGCTTTCTTAATTTTTATTTTTATTTTTTGGTGAAATTGCAGTATACAGATTTATATATATATATATAAATAAATAATCCAAAGGCTGGGAGAGGAGGCAGCTGGGCATGGGGAAGAGGCATCAGGAGAGGGCTAATTTGCAGTGTATTATTCATTGGGACCCAACTTTATGTGCTTATAACCACACCAGTGGGACGCGGGTGGCGCTGTGGGTTTAGCCACAGAGACTAGGGCTTGCCGATTGGAAGATCAGCGGTTCGAATCCCCGTGACGGGGTGAGCTCCCGTTGCTCGGTCCCTGCTCCTGCCAACCTAGCAGTTCGAAAGCACATCAAAGTGCAAGTAGATAAATAGGTACCACTCCGGCGGGAAGGTAAACGGCGTTTCCGTGCGCTGCTCTGGTTCGCTAGAAGCGGCTTAGTCATGCTGGCCGCATGACCCGGAAGCTGTACGCCGGCTCCCTCGGCCAATAAAGCGAGATGAGCGCCACAACCCCAGAGTCGTCCGCAACTGGACCTAATGGTCAGGGGTCCCTTTACCTTTTAACCACATCCATACATCTTAAATCTACAGGTGAATCAGGGCAGTTGGGCTTTAAGATCTGAAACAGCAGCACACATAGGGATGTGAAACCTGTACTGAAGTGTGTTCTTGTGGCTCTCTCTCTCTCTCTCCCCCACCCAGTATGTGCAAATGAGGGCATGTTGAAGTCCATCATGAAGAAAAAGGATGGGAAAAAGGAAGAGAATGGGAAGAAGAACCTGCAATTTGTCGGTATTAATGGAGGGTAAGGAGTTCCAGGTCTGAAATAAGCTGATTCCTGGCTGAGAGCCAGTGTGGTGTAGTGGTTAAGAGCGGTAGACTCGTAATCTGGGGAACCAGGTTCGTGTCTCTGCTCATCCACATGCAGCTGCTGGGTGACCGTGGGCTAGTCACACTTCTCTGAAGTCTCTCAGCCCCACTCACCTCACAGAGTGTTTGTTGTGGGGAAGGAAGGGAAAGGAGAATGTTAGCCGCTTTGAGACTCCTTCGGGTAGTGATAAAGCAGGATATCAAATCCAAATCTTCTTCTTCTTAAAAGTTATATAAGCAAAACTGGCTACAGTCGTACCTCAGAAGTCAAACACCTTGGGACTCGAACGTTTCGGCTCCCAAACACTGCAAACCCAGAAGTGAGTGTTCCAGTTTGTGAATGTTTTTTGGAACCTGAACATCCAGCGTGAGTTCTGCAGCTTCCGATTGGCTACAGGAGCTTCCTGCAGCCAATCGGAAGTGGTGCCTTGGTTTCCAACCATTTTCAAAGTCAAATGGGCTTCCGGAACAAATTCCATTTGACTTCTGAGGTACGACTGTAATGTCCATTATAAAAACAAAAGGTGACTTCACAGTATGACAACCTAAGGACTAGCTTTCTGTGCAATAGTTCCGCTTTGTTTTGTGGGTTCCATGTGTTTCTCTGCTGTGTACAGTTTCCTCTGCATGCAAATCCCCATTTTTCTAGCCCTCAAACAACGGCATGCTTTCCACAACTAGCTTTTTATGATGTCGGGAATGAGAGCTGCCTAGAATGTGGCTGCACTTTGCTCCTTTTCCCCACTGCGACATTCGTGCCCCACGCCCTATGGTCAGGAAGAAGAATATCCTGTTCCTTTTTAGCAATTCCACACCATTTCATAAGCCTTCTCTCTTTTTCCTTTTTAAAATAAAATAAAATAATAAAATTCAACTCATTCAAGGCTTTGTGCTTCTCCTCTTCAGGGGAGAGGAGCCTGGATCTTCCATTGTGTATTTTAAGACATTAAAAAATATTATATTCTCTTGTAGCAAAACTTCTCTAATGTATTAAGCAGACAACGTAATACTGTGCTACTGATAGTAGATCACAGCTAGTGCAAACTTAAGGATGTGACAGGGGAGAAAATTCCTTTCATAGCCTTACACTAAAGTCTGCCGCCCAGCGAGTACCCACTCAGCGACCTCATATTTGGCCTGGTCACTTCCTGGTCTTCAGGGTTCTCATTGGCTAATGCCTTTTACACTAAATGCCCATGTATTTTCCAGTTTTATGGTCTTTCAGATTAACTGAACGCAGCTGTCAGTTTGCCATGTGTCTAGTAGACTTGCCCACTTTCAGCGTGTCTCCCTTTTCATAAAAACAAATTGGATTTTCTGCAACGTTTCTGCATCCTGACAAGACCAATTCGCAAGAACAATTGGAAATGGCACTGTATACAAAACAGCTATTAATGCTGAAATGTTGTAATCTTCATGGGGTCTCACAGTATTTGCATGAACCAGTCAGGTTTTTAGAAAGTTAGATTTGTTGTCGTACTGTAGTTTTGTTAGCATTGAGTAACGTCTGTTTGCCCCTACCATTCTGGTGCTTGATCTCTCCTCTACTAGACAGTGCTTTACTACAAATCTTCACTTTTGAACCTTTTGGAGAGAGGCCACCAGACTTTTCTGGACATAGTTTATTCCTCCTCCATAAATGTAATCTGTGAACAACTGGAATCTCACAGCTGCTTAAGGGAAATGAAATAAGCGACGTTTTTAATAAGCTGCTTATTAAATGAAAGGAATTTATACGCAGCATCGATAGACAACAGAATTTTGTTGTGTAGGTATGAAACAACATCGAGTGACGATTCCAGTTCAGAAGAGAGTTCGTCATCTGAGTCGGACGACGAGTGTGTCGGGAACGAATATGCTCAAATTGAAGAGAATGGGACTTTGCTTGCGGTAGAAGGACAGCAGGAGATAAACACTGGAGATGTTAAGTCTGCCAGGGTGGAAGAAATGGTGGAGGTTCAAGAGGCGGAGATGGAGAAAGTGGAAATCCGTGAGAGGTACCATTTACGCATTCTAAAATGTTTTTTGTCTAGGGAAACTAGACCCCAATTCTGACCATTGGTAGTTGTCTACTCTACAGCCTAAGCTTTGGGGGCCAAGTTGAACGTAAGACTTATTTTCGGAACCCACAAGCTAATTCCTGCTTTGTGTATTGTTTAATATTCAGAGCAGCAGTCACTGCAATCTCTTTGTATATTTCTGAGGACCCCAAATTTTCAAAGCATTATTTTCACTTCTCTGTACTTTCAAGTTGCTGTATCTGGAATTTCTACCAGGTGTACCTCTCTTATTTCCCCCTCCCCATAAGACCTGTTCCCCAGTACAATAAAAAGAAAGAGTGAACCAGGGATACCTCAAGCCCCCTTGTAAGTCCTTCCAATTTCTTTTATAGACCTGTTAAAAGCATGTAATTTTTAAGGATATTTAATCTACCTGGTCATTGGACAAAGGGCAGATAGGAGGACTACACATCTGCCTCCATCCAAAACTGTGTTCATAGCCACAAGATTCTTCCTCTTCTAACGCTGGCACCTTGGTTTCCTGTGTAATTCCTCCTTCTGAAGTCTGGATACTAATCTTTCTAGACTGAGAAATATGCTGAGTGTGGTCTATTAAACCCAAACTCTATGAATGCTAAGTTGCTGTCCCACAATTTGTTTGCACCTCTAATAAATAGGATTCAAACACACGCTGCGCTTTGCATTGTAGGCAGTACTGTATGTGTATTTATTATTTCTTACATAATGAATATACTAAAGTGAGAAATATGGTTTGCAAATGAGAGCCAAAATGAAACACTCGTTGAGTTGGGGGGGGAAGCATTGCTAACACGTAGAGTTAAGAGTGTGTCAAGAGACTTAAATAAATGGCAGAAATGGTAGCACAATAATGGCAGAAATCAAACATTGATATTTCAGTAGCCATCAAACAATGCATATTTATTTAGTGATGAGTGCCGTTTAATCAGATGCCACTCACTAATGTTTGCATCATTACTATTAATTAAACATCCACTGCTTGATTAGATGGCATAATTCAAATGTATTGCACAGTTTAGAATCACAAGGTTGGAAAGAATAGATGATTGCTCCAGGATAATTGACAATCCTGTCCTTCGTGACACAAACATCCTTTGCAAATTAGTCTCTGGCACGATTGTACAATGGCGACCTGAATAACTTCAAGTGCACCTTGCCAGAGATGCTTGCAATGTAACATAATATGTCATGGCGTGACCGTGGCTCTAGTGTAGAGCAGCTGTTTTCCATTCAGAAGGTCGCAGGTTCGATCCCTGGTGTCTCCAAGTAGGGCTGTCTCAGTTCCTGGAGAGCTGTTGCCAGTCCGCGAAGACAATATTGAGGTAGATGAACTAAAGGTCTGACTCAGTACAGTGGTACCTTGGTTCTCAAACTTAATCCGATCCAGGAGTCCGTTCGACTCCCAAAGCGGTTCGAAAACCAAGGCATGGCTTCCGATTGGCTGCATGTGCTTCCTGCACTCAAGTCACGTCCGACGTTCAGCGTTGGAAAAACATTCTCAAACCGGAACACCATGTTTGTAGCGTTCGGGAGCCGATTTGTTCGGCAACTAAGCCGTTCGGGAACCAAGGTTCTACTGTGCAAGGCAGCTTCCCATGTTCTTAAGTAACATACATTGGAGCAAGCCATCCATAGATTCAGGCAGCCAGATTTCTTGTTGCATTGGAGGGGTCTTCACACATATTGCACGATAGCTCCTGTATCTACCTGCTTGCCTTCAGTCCTCTAAACAGTGACGCTGCATAAGGGCTTTCAAGTACGAAGACTTTGTACCCAACTGCTGATTCTACACAGCCTTTACCAGTGCTTTTTTTCTGGGGGGACGCAGGAGGCGTACACATACCCCTAAACATTTTGTGAATCTACATTTGGCCTCATTGAGGGGCATTATTTCAATATGAGTAGGAAAATGAGAGTACAGTGGTACCTCAGGTTAAGTACTTAATTCGTTCCGGAGGTCTGTACTTAACTTGAAACTGTTCTTAACCTGAAGCACCACTTTAGCTAATGGGGCCTCCTGCTGCTGCTGCGCCACCGGAGCACGATTTCTGTTCTCATCCTGAAGCAAAGTTCTTAACCCGAGGTAATATTTCTGGGTTAGCGAAGTCTATAACCTGAAGAGTATGTAACCTGAAGAGTATGTAACCTGAGGTACCACTGTACTCAGATATATACGCGCGCGCGCACACACACACACACACACACACACACACATATCTATTACACTAATTGGAGGGGCTTTAAGAGGTTGGGGAGATATTTTAGGCATTGATATTTGAGGATACTTTTTCAGAAGTTTAGAATAAAATGCATAAGGCATCTTACCACCTTCCTTGATATAAAGTCAGTTCATGCCACTGTTCTTCTTTCTCAGAGTAGATCCACTGTCTTCTGCTGCCCTAAAAAATTCCAAATTGCAGCTGTTGATAAAGAGCATCCTATTTTTTCATCCCCCCTGCCCCAAAGACGAATGCCAGAAAGTTTGTCGTCTAAACATAACCTCTTTTTTCCCTCCTTCAGATATGAACTGAGTGAAAAGATGCTGTCTGCCTGCCATCTTCTTAAAGGCAGCATCGATGATCCAAAGGCTATGCTCAGCAAAGAGATAGTAAGTCCAGTGCCGTTTGAAAATCATATATGCTCTCATTACTTGCCACATTAAAATCTGAGTTGCCTAAGAGAGGTGGTTAGCTATTTGTTTCATAGAGCTGTCTATGCGCCAAAACATCACTGCCTGGTTGCTGCAGCTTGCCAGATCCTGCTCGGATGAAGCAAAAAATAGCAAGGCCCATAGAAGGGAAATTTCCCTGGAAATAGCAGGTTGCATTTCCTGCTTCCTGCAGGTTACAGATAGACCTGGTTACAGGTAGGTAGCCGTGTTGGTCTGCCGTAGTCGAAGCAAAATAAAAAAATTCCTTCCAGTAGCACCTTAGAGACCAACTAAGTTTGTTATTGGTATGAGCTTTCATGTGCATGCACACTTCTTCAGATACAGTGGTACCTCGGGTTAAGTACTTAATTCGCTCCGGAGGTCCGTTCTTAACCTGAAACTGTTCTTAACCTGAAGCACCACTTTAGCTAATGGGGCCTCCTGCTGCTGCCACACTGCTGGGGCACGATTTCTGTTCTCACCCTGATCCTGAAGCAAAGTTCTTAACCTGAAGCACTATTTCTGGGTTAGCGGAGTCTGTAACCTGAAGCGTATGTAACCTGAAGCGTATGTAACCCGAAATACCACTGTACTGAAGAGGTAGACCTGCTAAACTACTGTGGACACTCGGGGGACCATGGTAGAATGAAGGTAGCCACATTTGTGGCCAGGCGTGCTGAACCCCAAGCATTCCTTCCCTTCAATAAGAGTGATGGAGGCTTGAATCTAATTTCAGTCCCATCCAAAAAGACTTCAGCCCACTTACCTTCCCAAACATCATTGTGCCGCTAGTTAATGCAGCTATTAATAGAAGGAAAGCATTTTTTAAAAGGCTTGTTTTAAAGCCCCATGAAGCATCCTCGAGCTGCTGAAAGCAGTACTACCATTTACTTAGTCATGCTTCTGCTCTTGGCAGCCCTAACATGTTTGGGAAAGTACACAGGAGAGGAAGTTAGCATTCCTCTTGATTATGAAAGTATAAAGTTTGTGTTCCAATGTGGAATGTACTCCAGCTCTAGCCAAACACAGGAAGAAATTCTTTCCATCTCTCCATTTTTGAAGTTGGGCTGAAGTATATGCTCTGGGCCACGCAGACGAGCAGATCAATACTTGCCCTTCAGCCTCAGGTGTCCCCAAATAACCTGCATTGTCTCTGAGCTTTCCGGCAGGCTTTCCTTCACACTGGTTATACCAGAGGTCAGCAAAAATGTTTAGCTGAGGGCCAGTCCACTGTCCCTCAGACCTTGTGGTGGTCCAGAGAAGAGGCACCGGGGGGGGGGCTGGAAGAAGAGGCAAGGGGGGAAAGTAGTCCTTCCCCCCACACACACCCCAGCCGCTATGTTTACCTACCCACAGGCTGCCGCCACTGCTTCTCGTGCATAGGCAGAGCAAGCTCCGCTCTCTGGCCCAGGGTGGCGGTGGAGGGAAGATGAGCAGCGCAAAAGGGCTGGCTCCAGAGAGGGGCTGCTTAAAATGGGGCTCAGCCCAGCCCCCTTCCTCCTCTAGTCAGGGTGGGGAGAAGCCAGGAGTAATAATAATATTATAATAATTTATTAGTTATACCCTGCCCATCTGGCTGGGTTTCCCCAGCCACTCTGGGCGACTTCCAACAAAATATTAAAATACCGTAATGCATCAAACATTAAAAGCTTCCCTAAACAGGGCTGCCTTCAGATGTCTTCTAAAAGTCTGGTAGTTGTTCTCTTTGACATCTGAAGGGAGGGTGTTCCACAGGGAGGGCGCCACTGCCAAGAAGGCCCTTTGCCTGGTTCCCTGTAACCTCACTTCTCGCAGGGAGGGAACCGCCAGAAGGCCCTCGGAGCTGGACCTCAGTGTCCAGGTAGAACGATGGGGATGGAGACGCTCCTTCAGATATACTGGGAGGGAGGGAGGAGGTGCTGCCACAGTGTGTGTGAGGGAGGGGGGGAATGGAATGGTGCAGCCCGAACCAACAGAATCTCCACACCTATCCACGGACAGTCCGCAGGCCGGATCCTGAAGGCAATTGGGCCTGATCTGGCCCGCGGGCCTTCGTTTGCCAACCCCTTGTTTATGGCATCATTTTAGTGAAAAACTATGTTGAGTGTATACATACAGATGAACATGTATGCAAATGCCACCTTAGAGATAATTAGTATTTCTGGAGGGCTCACAGCCAATAAAGCTCAATTTATGTCAATCCTGACTCAAGAGCCAGATTTTCTGGGTTAAAGGACACGCCAGTCGCACATCTGCCCTGCCGGCTCCCTTTCTTCTGTATCACACAATATTAGTTTGTATTGCACACTAGAGCTTCTGCTCCATCCTATGTTAAAAGTATGGCTTTTGTCCACGGGCACCAGATTCTGCTGAAGCAGTTGAGCACTCCCTAGGGACGTATGGCCTGTGGTTGTCTATTGCCCTGGTCCTGCTTTTAGCACCAATCAAAGCAATGCAGTGTTAAAAAAGAAAAGCAAACCCAGGTATCCTCACAATCTTAAAAATTTCAAATTATGGGCAAATGCCTGGGCAAATGGGGCTGTTCTCAAATGCTGCATAAATGTTAATGATCAGGGGGAGATGAATCTTTCTCTTTTCTTGGCAAGAGAGGAGGAGGCTCCTCGCATACATTCTCGGTTTTCCTTGCTTTTTTGTCAACCACCAACACACTCTCTTTATCCTTCGAATGTCCATGTACTTATTTCAAATAGTTTCAGAAGGCAGGTAAAAGTTAAGCCCTGTTAAAGCAGACTTTGTGCTTTGTGTGACTAAAATACTACAGAAGCCACAAAAAGAGTTAATAATAATAATAATAATAATAATAATAATAATAATAATAATGTGGTGGCCTAGGAATTTTTGCCAACTTTTGATTTAAAGGAGAAGGCTACTTTTCCTGTAATTTCAGTACCAGACAGAAACCGCTTGCAAATACAGACATCCCTTTGAAAAACTTTTTTGTGTGTCTTTGGCAGAGATTTTGTTTAAACACCATCCAGCACGAGTGGTTCCGTGTATCCAGCCAAAAGTCGGCTGTTCCTGCAATGGTTGGAGACTACATCGCTGCGTTTCTGGAGGTTTCTCCTGCAGTCCTCAGATATATCATCAACATGGCAGATGGCAATGGCAACACAGCTCTCCATTACAGCGTCTCCCACTCGAACTTTGAAATTGTGAAGCTGCTTTTAGATGCAAGTAAGTTGGCTGTTCTGGAATGTTTGTGTGATCTCCGTGCAGAGCACTGGGTCCCTCTCCAGCAGAATGTTAGATAAAAGTCCTGGGACGTGACGGTGCAACGCAACATCAGCATTTAATATTTCTGTAATTTGTGCAACCACTCCTTAAGCACCGACTGATCTCTAGCATCTTAATTCCCAGTAAGCAGGTCAGATAACCACCTCCTGAAGCCACCTGTCCCTTCTTTCCAGTTCAGACCTAGGTTACTAGAGCTCTCATTAGAGGATGAATGTTGCTTCAATAAGGGCTGCAATTGAAAACTGCCTTCCATCATTCTGCATACAATTAAATGAGCTTGTAATGATATGAACAGCTCAGACCAGGTTGCCTTATAAGACAACTTGCCAGAACTGGGTGCTGATGAACACCTGGTGTATTAGTTAGGAAGTTCTGAAATCAAAAGTTTTTACAACACTCTTTGAGGGATAATTTCCCATATTTGAATCTTTGAGGGATAATTTCCCATATTTGAACCTGTGGAGTCCTGGACGTTTCAGAGGCAAGAAGCCTATTGAATTAAAATTTGGATTGCTTTAATAGCGTGTGCTTATTCTGTAACCTCAAGGTTAGATTTTTATTTTTAACTGTTTGCATTTGAATGTTTCCATTTAAATGTTTATTGAAAACTGTACCTTTTAAAGAATATTCTCAGCAGTGGAAACTGGCTTAAAACTGTAGTTTACAGTTCTCTACAAATAATTATTGGCTTAATCTGCTGCTATGACTTCAGAGACTGCGTGCTTTTTGCTTCAGTGTCCATTCTTGTCCCAATGTCACATGTGAATATCTTGGAAACAGCAGCCAATAAATTTGAAGTTTGTGTCACTAGTCATCTTATAGAAATACGTGCAATTCATCCGTCCACATTTTTAAAAATAATTCGAATCAGCACATCCAAGACTTCCTAGCTAGCAAGTTTGAAGGCCTTCAGAGCTCCTTTTAGAGACTCTTGGGCAAAGATAATAAACTGGTGTGCTAGGCCTGAACAAAAGCAGTAGCTTCCTTGGCTCTAGGAATTTGCTTCCTCGCTTTTGGCAGTTCCTCAGGGGACCTGAATGCATTTGAACCCACACAAATGCTGTTCAGTGAAGAAAGCCATTTAACCGGCAAGTCATGTCTAAAAGCTTTGGAAATGTAAAAAGTGTTCCTTAATGGCTATACTGCGGTGTAAAGTTGCGGGGGGAACAGTGCAGACGCTTTTATATATTTCAGCCACTATTTCACTGTTTTGTGTGATGTTTCCTGTCATAAATCCGAAGCTTTATCCCTGCATACCTGAAACTCTGGCAGAAGCTGGTACTGTCCGCCTGCAGTTCTGTTCATAGAATTTTTGAACAATTGCCTTCAAGCTAACTGCCTTAGCAGTTGCATGAAATGTGGCTTTGTGCCCTCTCTCCCCTATAATGCATACAATAACGAGAGTTGTTTGCTTTACTTGGCTCAAGAACCGCGCTTGCCTCCTTTGGAAGTCCTTCTGAATCATCTTCATTATGTAAGCAATTGCTGAACTTCCAGAAGGGCTGCTCTAGTAACAGACGATTCAGTTCTTTTGCACAATTGCGTCCAACTTTCTCAAGAGACGGTCTCTTCTTCCCCTCTGCAGATGTCTGCAATGTAAATCACCAGAACAAGGCTGGCTACACCCCCATTATGCTGGCTGCTCTTGCAGCTGTAGACGCGGAGAAAGAAATGAGAATAGTGGAAGAGCTCTTTGCCTGTGGGGATGTGAACGCGAAAGCAAGCCAGGTTGGTACTGCTGAATTCAGCCTTCATTGCACTGCGATAGACGTTCAGGCTCAAGCTGCCTCTTAGTGTTTCTTTCCACGTTACTTCACTAGATCACTTAAAACAAGCTACCGCTTCTTATTTTTGCTTTCCTACCCCATGTAAACTGCATTTTCCTGGCCAGGCACTAGAGTCTGTCTGCCTGCCTGGGCAACAGATTTCTGCTCCCACTGTGGGACTTTACTCTCCTCCCTCTTGTAGCCCCAGAGCAGATTTTGGTGGGTGCAAAGGGGGGGGGGCTGCAAGGGGGGAGGGGAAATCCCATTGTGGGAGTCCCCTTGTGCAATGCTGGTTGCTGCCCATTCTAACCCATTACTAGTAAATTCTGTGAGTAATGCAAAATGCCAGATCCCAACCAGACCCTCTTTTGATCTATGGATTTGCATTTTTAATAGGATTTTGGTAAAAGGTGCAAGCATTACATGTAAATTACTACCCCCCTCCCGCAAACATAAGTAAATTACTGCATGCTTGTGTGTCGTGCTTCGCATTTTTGTGTTTCTACTATTCAAGTTGAGCCTTCATGGATGTTTTTATATCTGCAATTGTATTAACTGTTTTGATATGTGTGCAATAGTTTTATATAAGTTTTAATCGTATTGTGAAGTTGCCTCATCACTTTGAGTTGTCTCGTCAGACACAGGTTCTAAATAAGTAAATAATATACACACACAGTCAACGTCTTACCCTAGACCTGAATTTATTACAGCAACTTAAAATGAAGAGAGGTGTAATGTCATCTGCAGTGGGCGAAACCTGCTTTCAATCATTTTGCGCATATAAAAACAGCTAAAACAATTACACATCTAATACAGATACCAACTGGGATAAAAAATCTTCCCTTGTTGAAAAAGGAACATCTTCAACAGGTGCTGAAACGCTGCCCAGAGTGACTGGGACAATGCAGTCAGTTGGTGGGGTACAAATAAAATAATAATGATGATGATGTTATTAATAGAGCTGGTTATATTGTAATAAGAGAGAGTTCTGGAGAGGACATGCTACCCCACTAAAGTCCTGGTGCTAACACTGTACAGAACAGACCTCCTGGTGAGATGGCACTTGTAGGAGGATTAGCTGGGTATATAGATGCATAGACGTCAGTACAGTGGTGCCTCGCAAGACGAAATTAATTCGTTCCGCAAGTTTTTTCTTCTTGCGAGTTTTTCGTCTTGCGAAGCACGGTTTCCCATAGGAATGCATTGAAAATCAATCAATGCGTTCCTATGGAAACCGCCTTCAGACCAGGTCCGGGGACAGTCTGTCCCCCAACCTCTTCTGAAGGCTGGGGGGGGACAAGGGCTTTTCTTCCCACCGCCAGCCTTCAGAAGGCTGTTCTGAAGGCTGGCGGTGGGAA
>JAXCMG010000063.1:2619553-2643511 GCA_034642415.1 Podarcis siculus | reverse complement strand
CATTTAAAAGAGGTCCCCGGAGATTTCCCTATGGGCTTTCTTCTTGCGAAGCAAGCCCATAGGGAAATTCGTCTTGCGAAGCAACTTGCAAACGGAAAACCCTTTCGTCTTGCGGGTTTTCCGTCTTGCGAGGCATTCGTCTTGCGGGGCACCACTGTATTCTGTTTTTTAAGACTGTATAATAATGGACAGAGTTTCTTCTTCTTCTTTGGCGATCCCTCGTAGCCGAGTGAGATTGTCTTCCATAAACATGGTTTTAAAAGTGAGTCGGTAAGTGACTGTGGAGGCCAATTCTGGATCCACACGTCCTTCCGCAGTGGGGACATAGGTTTCCGGGCAGGGAGTTGATCACGGTGTGGATTTGCCATGCATTCCTTCCACTTAGTGTGTTTCTCCCTTTCTTCCTGAGTTCGAGCGTCTTCAAAGCCCATGACACCTTTGGTAAAGGCTGTTCTCCAGTTGGAGCACTCGCAAGCCAGTGTTTCCCTATTGTTGGTGTTCATGCTACATTTTTTTAAAAAAAATGCCTTGAGAGAATCTTTGAACCTCTTTTGTTGACCACCAGCATTACACTTTCCATTTTTAAGTTCAGAATAGAGTAGTTGCTTTGGAAGACGATCATCAGGCATCCACACAACATGACCAGTCCAACGAAGCTGATGTTGAAGAATCATTGCTTCGACACTGGTGATCTTTGCTTCTTCCAGTACACTGGCATTAGTTCGCCTTTCTTCCCAAGTGATGTGTAAAATTTTTCGGAGACACTGTTGATGGAATCTTTTTAGGAGTTGGACAGAGTAATGATCTGGTTATGACTCCACTATGCTAATCTGTGCTCCAGGAAACGTGTATCATTTTTGTTCTCTTGCATGCAGGCTGGCCAAACTGCTCTCATGCTTGCTGTGAGCCATGGGCGAATAGATATGGTGAAAGCTCTGCTGGCTTGTGGCGCAGATGTCAACATCCAGGATGACGAGGGCTCCACGGCTTTGATGTGCGCTAGCGAACATGGACACGTGGAAATAGTCAAACTTCTGCTGGCTCAGCCGGGATGCAACGGCACGCTGGAGGATAATGTGAGTTGCCTCCAAAGGCCTGCTGTGGAGGGGAAGTAGGGTCAAATCAGCCCCCAGCTGGTGGCGGCTGGAGGAGGAGGAGCCACCGGCCATTGAAACCGCATTGCCGCCACGTTCAGCTCCACCCCCAACTTCTCCGGACACCCTGAAGTTGACCCCCCTCCATCGCCTTTGCAAGCTGGCACCTCTGGCTGTGTCTGAAATTGCAACCATTATATCTTGAAGTCTGTATAAGGCAATATAGCACCCTGTAATTCTGACAACTGGGGGGTTTTTTGTTTTTGTATCAAGATTACACATGTAGGAAAGTCGTAAAGAGAAACCTGCCCTCTGGGAGTGTCTGAAATTTAAGAATGTGGTTAATTTAACTATCACAGCCAATTCTAAGATTTGATGAACATTTTATCACCCCATTTCTCTTCCTGTGAGCAATATAATGTTCAGCTTCCTAAAATGGTCACCAAATTACTTGGTATTCTTGTGGTCCTGGTGTTCTTGTCATAATCCTGCTCCCTCGTTGAGAAGACCCCCTGACCATTGCATTGTCTCACAAAACAGAAACACAAATCTTGCCAATTATAATAAATGCTTTTGAAACTTACTCTATATGGTTTTGGCTGGCTGAATGACAGGACTTGCATTTTGCTGTCTTTCAATATTCAAAGGCTGTTGCACTTTTAAGGAAGTTCTAGATGGACATATGTGCATTATTTCTCTCTCTCTCTTTTTTTTTTAAGGATGGCAGTACGGCACTTTCAATAGCCCTGGAGGCAGGGCACAAGGATATAGCTGTTCTTCTCTATGCTCATGTAAACTTTTCCAAAACACAGTCCCCGGTGAGTTACATGGTTACATTCCACACATAATTCTTTGGTTTATGTGGTCAGGCTTGGCAAGAAGATTTTTGAGTCTTCGTCCAAGTCAGTGCCGACTCTCAAAGTTTAGAAACTTAACCAGTAGTGATCTTGGTATGTCTCTCCCACTTTAGCCTTCTGCTTGGTGTCACTGTAGCTGCTATTCTTCATTTCAGTATTTTCTTCTTGTGATGGTTGGAATTTATCTGCCATGGTTGCTGGAACAAGATCTTTATTAAAAGATACACTGATGAGAAAGGTGTGCCCCATTGAAGGTATTAATATATTGTGCAGTTTGAAGCAACTGGAAGCATAAGAACTGACTCCTTTTGGAAGAAACCATTGTCCAGGCCCATTAGATACTATTCCAACTTTTGCTTGCAGAACTTTCTTCAAAACATAACAAAAACTTCAAATGATACATCCAAAATATCCATACAGTGTCTTGTTCTGTCCAGCACAGGCTCAGCATCTTAGAAAATGTGAAATAATCCAGACAGACCTAGAAGCAGAGGTCTGTCTCTCCCTGCATCCTGCCTTAGACTGTTTACATGCAGAGCTTCATTTACATCCTCACTCCACAGAGTTTGAGAAAAAGAAAACGGCCACCACTCTTACAAGATGGCGAATTTGCAATTCAATACTTTTGTCACCTGATCAAATGTTACATTCAGTGTAGAGCTAGCAGAAAACAACAGCTAGCTAATTATCAACCCATTAAGAAGCCCAGAAACCACTTAGAAAGCCAATGTTGCCAATACACATTCAGCCATTTTTCTTTTAAAACCTTCATTAATACTCAGACATTTTCCCATTTCTGAGTGAATTAAACCAATTATACTTAACATGCCCACACCAACCTCCAGTGTTGGATAGTCTTGTCTCCAGGGTGGAGGTTGTGTCACTTTCCCGATCCAGGGTACTCATACTCCCTTTTTTGCTATAGAAATCCACCGCTGTTCCTGTTTCTTGCTGTTTTTCTTTCTATCTGCTATGATGGCTGCAATCGAAAAACGATGTCCTGTGGCCACTGCCTCATGAAAGCCATGTTCTTTCGCTGCTTCATGTGGGAATATTCAGGGAGACAGGAGAGGCTATATTGTTTATTAATATCTTTCCTAACTTGCGCTAGCAAGTTCCTTTACTTAGCAGAGTTTTACATTCCCCTTTTAAACGCACAGTGGATAGCTGGTTGCAGGCTTGTGTAAGCCTCTCACTATTAGGTTCCTGATAAGTTCCCTTATATCCCTCTTAAAAGAATAGACACGCCACAATCTTGTGTAAAGTATATAAAAGAAGTTTACTCACATTAAGTTCACAGTTGGATCCCTGAAGGCAGACTTAGTTACAAAGTATATACATGTGAATCTATCCCATATGGGGATAATCCCAGTGTCCTCTGTTGGCTCTAGCTAAAAAGCTTCTCCAACGACGGAGGAAGTCAAAGAGAGAAAGAGTGCTGTGTCCTTTTTGTTACCTGGACAGGTAAGGTCACGCCCACCTCTAGTCACATGCAAAGGAAGTGTGTCCCAGCAAGGAGGAAACAGGAAGTTTTCGACTGGCTGGACCAAATATTCCCCTACACGTCCACTCTAGGAAAACAAGGAATGTTGTACTTGACTGCTACTTAGGTATCACATCCCACACTTCAGAACTGTACAGATGTTGGTGGAGCTGCACCTATCTTTGAGCCAATAAAAGTATTCAGTAAGCTTTAAACTAGGGTCAGTGGCTTTCTACGGCCACCTTAATTATTTCCCGTCTTTAACAGCCGTCTTTTTTTTCTTTTCTAGGGCACCCCGAGGCTTGGAAGAAAGCCATCTCCTGGTCCTACACATAGAGGCACATTTGATTGCTAATGCACATGTATCTGTAAACTCTCATGTCACCTCTCCCAAGCTGCTAGCGGTTACTGTTTTACAGTGACAGATATTGAATGTAATCGTCTTGTGCCTGAGCTCACCAGCAAACTGAAAGCAAACATCTGGAGCTAAAGACAAAGAAGGCTCAACAGGAAGAAAAGTCAGGATAGCACCTTTCCTAACAAAGTCACCTAGGATCCGTGTACATAGCGTGACCATGGTCATGCGTGTGTGCCTGCTCACCACACGGACTGGGCAGAGTTCCCCATGCCACTGCAGGTTTACAGTGAGGTATAGGGAAGTATCTGATGACAGGGCAAGTTGCTGGACACAAAGGACGCTGTTAGCGAGATAATTGCCGCAGCTACCATACTTTTCTGTGTATAAGACGAGCTCTTTTTTTTATTCAAAAAGTATGTTAAAAATGTGGGGGTGTCTTATACATGGATAGTGCATCAGGGCGACGTGTGATAGGTTGCTCAAGAACTTTGGGCTACCCCCCCCAAAAAAAAAACCTTAACAACTATGGGAAATCCACTCCAAAAAAAAAAGGTCAACAACCATTTTCTTAATTAGGAGTCCCCAAAAATAGGAGGCGTCTTATACACGGGGGCGTGTTATACCCAGAAAAATACGGTATTTTCATGCAGGCTTTGTGTGGCATCTATAGCCCTTTGAGTCTTCCTAGCGCTCACATTTTCAGCCTCTAGGAAATGGTATGATGTCTTTGCTGCAGAATATATCTTCTGTTACCTTGCGTACAGTTTTTAAGCTGTCTGTTCAGTTATGACTGTACTCCCCCTTAATGCACCTCTGGACAAGTCTTGTTAGCTTTTTTTAAGGTATGTTCTTTACAGATATTTATATTTGCTAATGTTGGAATTGTTGGCAAGAACTCTTTTATTATAAATGTCATTCCAAAACGGTTTTGAGTGTGTTCATGCTTATTTTAAAAAAAGTGGCAATTGATTATGTTGTCAGCTCTTTGGAATCTCAGCTGGTGGGTTGATGGCTTAACAGTGGAAGATGGGTCTGAAACTTGCTAAATAAACTGTTGCTGCCGATTTGTATAGCTTTTATATCAAATATTAAGTCAGTATTTTTGACACTTTTTATTCCATTGTAATTAAAATAATACATTACACAATTGTTAACTAGATTTTATTAACTGTTATATACATGATCCCTGAGATATATTGGAAGATATGTTCATCTCTAATGAAATCAAAGGTAGATCTGGGCACGTATATATGGAAAGCTATTTCTCTGTCATGTTCACTTCAGTCATGTGCATTTTAATGTTTGAAGTGCCTTAGACTCTTGCCATATTTTCAAAATAAAATTTCCTTATGCTATTTTATTCCTGACTTTTGTTGTTTTATGGAATTGGAAAAGCAATGATTTGGGGCTGCTTTTTACTCGCCCTTTGCTTTTCATGTGTTTTAATAGGGACGCGGGTGGCACTGTGGGTTAAACCACAGAGCCTAGGACTTGCCGATCAGAAAGTCGGAGGTTCGAATCCTCGCCACAGGGTGAGCTCCCATTGCTTGGTCCCTGCTCCTGCCAACCTAGCAGTTCGAAAGCACATCAAAGTGCAAGTAGATAAATAGGTACCACTGCGGCGGGAAGGTAAATGGCGTTTCCGTGCGCTGCTCTGGTTTGCCAGAAGCAGCTTCGTCATGCTGACCACTTGACCCGGAAACTGTACACCGGCTCCCTCGGCCTATAGAGTGAGATGAGTGCCGCAACCCCAGAGTCAGTCATGACTGGACCCTAATGGTCAGGGGTCCCTTTACCTTTACCTTTAACCTCTTGAGAGCTGGAAACTTGAGTTGCAAGGGAACTTGAATGAAATAAAACTTATCTTCTAAGAAGTTTCTTGAAGACGTAGCATTGATCTTCTGGAAATAACTGGGCTTATTTAACACCTGATTAAAAATAAAAGTTTGGCTTTCCACTATGTTAAGGTGCATTTAGCAGCCTGAACGTATTTTCACAGCTCTGTGAAAATTCAACACAAAGCAAAAAGGAGCACCACCACTGTGGGCGGGGCAGAAATGGTACTCAAAAGCAACGGCTGATTTTGTATTATTTAGCAGTGCCACTGAAGATATAACCTAAAATACTGAAGCAAATAAGTAAATAAATATCTGTCAACTAAGGGGTAATGAAAAGAAATAGTCATAAAATGATGGTATCCAGCTTTGCTATTTTCCTTGTAATAGAACGGGCCGCTACACTTTTATCCAAAACTTTTCTAGGCAGTTATAATAAGTACCATGATTTGTTTGTTTAAAAAGATAACGGCAAAAGGCCTAACCCTGAAATAAAATACTCAGCAGCAGCTTTTAAAAATACAAGACACAGGACACCAAGCCTACCGTTATGTCAGCAGAACAAGAGAGCCTTGGGGAGAGTATAAAACAGCCCAAAATACTGCCAGGCATATTTGTAAGCTGGCTGCTGTGTGACACGCCGGGTGCTGCTTATACCTTCCCTTATTTCTGGTTTGTTAAAACATTCCTGAACATTGACGGTAGGAGATGCTGCCACTGGGGAAATGCCACCTCAGTTGCCAAAAACAAAAATTATGAGCTCCTCAAGGCAAGTGCAGGCAGCACATAGATCTGCCTTCTATGGTAAAAAAACTTTAAGACTGTGGGGAGCTCTGAAAAATTAATAAATACAATTTGGACCTTAATTTGATCTTTTTAGTTTTTTATTTTAATCAATAAAAAATATTTTTTAAAAAAAAGAAAAACTTACGTGTAACATTTTACACAAAATAGAAATGAGTGACTTCCCAACTAAGTAGCAAAGAAAGAGGAGAGACTTGATCACAGAAATCTTACAGGCATTAAGCTATCGAAGCAATTCTGTAATCTTACCGAATGTTTGCAAAAGAAGGCAAAGCAAAATGCTTGCTACTAAGTAGTGGGAAAGAAGGCCAATATCAGCAAACAAGAATTCCAGAGAAATTCCTTTGTCCAAGAAAGCAGCAAAAGTTTTCTCAGAATGCGGTGAGGGTCATTTTAGCCCTTGGAACCTGCGGCCCTCTGGACATGGCTCGGAGGGGCTCAGAAGTTGAACATACCTGTGCCCACAAAATCCCTTATTTTGGCTGCTGATCCCTTATTTTCGAGGCTGCTGGTCCCTTATTTTCAAATCTGTAAGTTGACAGCTATGGCCCTGCGAAAGGAAGTTAAATCCTGCAGGGTCCTGGTCTCCTGGGACAGAGCATTCCACCAGGTCGGAGTCATCACTGAGAAGGCCCTGGCCCTGGTGGAGGATAATCTGACTGCCTTAGGGCCCGGGATCTCTAAACTATTATTATTCATGATGAGTGTGGCCCCTATGGTTGGGAATGTGAGGTCAGATTCTTCCAGTCATTTTGGCAATGCAATGGAGAGCTGTTGCATGCACACTATAGTAGCTATTCTATGGTAAAAGACTCGCTGTATCCACCCCACACTTGGAGTCATTGTGTGTTAAGGGAGGAAGAATGTCAAACCAGCCCCTCGAAGCCAGTTCAGATTACTTGAAGGTGTAGCTTTCCTGATTGCCCTCGAGCTAAACAGGTGCAGGAGTATCTGGAACAGAACCAGCTTTCTATTTTCCGTTTTACTGGGAAGAGTAGTTTTATTTAGAATAGGTTTGTGGCCAGAACCCACTTAGCTGAGCTTCCTGCCATGAGGAAATTGCTAATCATATGGTGGCCTGTTTGCTTATTTAGCATGGCAGCAATTTTCAAGCCCACTGGCAATATAAAAAGCATGGTTATTGCAGATTATAAGGCAGAGACCTTACTTGACCACAGGCCTGCCTAGTCATCAGATGTAAGAGATACAGCCCACTTGCTGAACTAACAAGGTTTGCCAGATAACTCTTAAAATGGAGGGGCACACCCCAGTGTTGCGGTCAGAAAAGCAGTAGGACTCGATTAAAACATAAGCTATCTGACGATCTGATCTGGAGCAGCTCACATGAATGTAAGCATATACCAAAGCTTTCTCCCCAGCCACACACATCCCCTCTGATTTTGAAATTCAGAACAATTCTCAGGTCTTGTTGCAATTTTGATGGTTTCTCTGGAAGCTCATGCAGCAGTGGCTGCATTAAGAGGACCTGAAGCCCAGGTGGTGGGCCACAGATCTCCAGCTTCTCTCTCACCCCCATTCTATTTTTAGGCTGTGGTCACAACAGCCCCCTTGCGAGTCTATAAAGTACTGTATTTTTTGCTCTATAGGACGCACCCGACCATAGGACGCACCTAGTTTTAGAGCGGGAGAACAAGAAAAAAAAATATCTCCCTCTCTGCGCAGCGCCCCTTCAGTGAAGCGGCAGGAGAAACGGAGCCCCTTCCATTTCTCCTCCCACTTCACTGAAGGGGCGTTGCGCAGAGAGGGAAAGCTGTGCAACGCCTCTCCAGCGATGCGAAGCCAGGAGAGCAAAAGGGATCGGTGTTCACCAAACCCTTTTGCTCTCCTGGCTTCAGCGAAAGCAATGCGAAGCCTCTGGGGTGCAGCGGGAGCTCCCACTGTGCTCCGGAGGCTTCAGGCGGCTATCGCTGAAGCCAGGAGAGTCTTGCTCTCCTGGCTTCAGCGAAAACAATGTGCAGCCTTCGGAGGCTTATTTTGGCTGCTGATCCCTTATTTTCAAGGCTGCTGGTCCCTTATTTTCAAATCTGTAAGTTGACAGCTATGTCCCATGTTGGCTGGGAGGTGGTTGTCGTTCAAAACATCTGGAGTTATCCAGGCTGGGGAAGGCTGGTCTAACACTTTTTCTTGGCAGATCTCTGTGTAGGTAGCAATTTAGGCTGCAATCCAAATCCTATCTGCTGTCTGGAGGGACCATTACCACATCTGCAGCTTTGCTGCACATCCTGGCTATGGCCAATGGTGGGAGAACAGGCAAATCCCTGCACAGTCCTGGTCCTGGCACAACAGTAAAATCAGAATGGACAGTAAAGCCACAGGAAGAATTACCATCGATAGAAGAAGGGAGAATGAAACTGATGGACTACGCAGAATTAGACAAATTAACAGGAAAGGTTCGAAACCGACGAGATCACAAGTTTACCAAGGACTGGAGTAAATTTGTAGACTATATGAAAATCATATGTGATGAACAAACAACGTTTGTGGGTTTACAGGAAGCTTTGTGAAGAAATAAGTACTAGAAACGTTGTAAAAAAGGGAACAAGGGAATAGGTTTATTTAAAATAAAAGACAATGTTAAATTTAGAATTGCGGATAGAAGATTAGAAAACGGAAGATTTGCGGATGAGCTGAAGGAAGTCAAAAATATGTATTTGTGACAATATTGAAAATGTATGTTTAAATTTTATATTGGAAATTGAATAAATATAATTTTTTAAAAAAAACCAGAATGGACATTAAAGCCATCAGCTGTTAGCTCTGCGTCTGTTATTCCAAATATTAATATTATATCAACAGTTAAATAGGAAGTGAGAATGTTTAGCTATCCAGTTTATTCAGCAAATACTGTTTTAATGCAAAATCTTGCGTGTATTTCGTTGCCAATGCTCAGTAACATTTCAGCATGGAGTAGTAGTTCTCCCAGTTGTAAATAACTTTCATTCAAATACAGTGGTGCCAAATGGGCTGTGTTTTGTTTTTTAAAAAAATGTTTTTTATTGAATGATTTTATGTTACAAAAAACATTACAACCATATTACCACAAAATATAATTGAGAAATAAAGATTACATACATCAGTATTCTGTTTGTTATTTGTTATTTACCATCTTATTTCCTCCCAAACATTTCATACAAAACGCACACCCGCACACAAACAGAAAATAATAATAATGATGATGAAAATATTTCCCCCCTTTTATCTTACAAAATCTTTTCTTCCATTTCAGTTTTGACTTCCTGTCAAGTCCATTCACATATATTTTATCTTACAATTGAATGTACACAAAACAATAAACCTTTCTATATAAATTTTCCAGTACATTCAGAAAACATAATAAATCCTTAATTGTTATTCACCTCATTTACTTCCTTTGTCACTCGAATGCTAGCACGGAGTCAAAACTATTATTGTATTTTTGAACATATCTTCTATAACCATCCCATTTTTCTGCAAATTTTTGCTTTGAGTTTCCTCTGAGTTTGCTAGTCAATTGAAATGGGCTGTGTTTTTGAGACTGCTTTGTTGCAGGGGGTTGAGACTAGATTACCCTTGCCGTCCCTTCCAACTCGACAGTTCTGTGAAAGATACTGGATTTATCATTCAGTGGGCAAGCAGTGTCACTCAGTGGACAGAAGAGCTGGCTAGATTCCCAGCTTCAAGTCACTCCCAGGGGGTTTACCTTGTGCAGGACAGAGCATCTGCCTAGCCTACTTCGAAGGGTTGTTGTGAGATCTGTAGAGAAGAGATTGTGGCGTTCTATATATCCTGAAGAGTGCTGTGGAAAGTATATGTTCACACACACTATATAATTATATATCTCAAACCTAGCTAAAAATTTATCAAGCCACAGAGAGTTTTATGCCACACGTCTCTCCTGAATGGCACAGTGGTGAATTTGAGAAAATAGTCCCAGGTTATGCATAAAGGTAAAGGGACCCCTGGGGACGCGGGTGGCGCTGTGGGTAAAAGCCTCAGCGCCTAGGGCTTGCCGATCGAAAGTCGGCGGTTCGAATCCCCGCGGCGGGGTGCGCTCCCGCTGCTCCGTCCCAGCGCCTGCCAACCTAGCAGTTCGAAAGCACCCCCGGGTGCAAGTAGATAAATAGGGACCGCTTACCAGCGGGAAGGTAAACGGCGTTTCCGTGTGCGGCTCTGGCTCACCAGAGCAGCGATGTCACACTGGCCACGTGACCCGGAAGTGTCTGCGGACAGCGCTGGCCCCTGGCCTGTTGAGTGAGATGGGCGCACAACCCCAGAGTCTGTCAAGACTGGCCCGTACGGGCAGGGGTACCTTTACCTTTACTTTACTTAAAGGGACCCCTGACCATTAGGTCCAGTCGTGACTGACTCTGGGGCTGCGGCGCTCATCTCGCTTTATTAGCAGAGGGAGCCAGCGTACAGCTTCCGGGTCATGTGGCCAGCATGACTAAGCCACTTCTGGCGAACCAGAGCAGCGCACAGAAACGCCGTTTACCTTCCTGCTGGAGCGGTACCTATTTATCTACTTGCACTTTGACGCACTTTCGAACTGCTAGGTTGGCAGGAGCAGGGACCGAGCAACGGGAGCTCACCCCGTCGCGGGGATTCGAACTGCCGACCTTCTGATCGGCAAGTCCTAGGTTCTGTGGTTTAACCCACAACGCCACCCGCGTCCTGCGGTTATGCATAGTGTATTGCTAAAAGATTTCCCAAAAGGTTATCACTGAACTTCTATTACTGGGAAACAGGAATGTTCTGGCATCATGCGCTGTTCAGCATCTCTTAGCTACAATTTAATAAAATAAAAAAAGGGAAGATTCGGCCATCAAACCAATCATATCCAGCAGCCTTTTCTCTCAGCACCCAAGCATGTACCTGTGGGAAAGTCACAAGCAGGGATTGTTCTGTGTGTTTATACCTACTAATGTCCTGCAGATAAAGCAGCAGCCATTTCCCCAAGGAGAAGGGAGACTCCTGCTGGTAGGATCTATCCAAAACAGGGTATTAATGATGCATATAGAAAGCAAAGCATCATTAATTAATATGAGCGTGTTTCACTTACAGCCACATTGTTGGCTAGAGTGCATTACTTGTGAATTGCTACGCCAAGTGTGTGTGTGTGTGCGTGCGTGCGTGCATGTGTATGAAGTAACTGACGTCCATCTCTCTTATTGGAGTACAATGGTATGAAAAGCACCAAACTAGGTCCTGCCATCCTCACGTTCAACTTTTAGACATCTCTTTTTGTGCCGACAGGCCTTTACAGCTGTTTACTTTTTATTAATTATTGCCTGCCATTTTTTTAAATAGAATTTTATATGTTAACATTGCAAACTGCCCCGCTCTTTTATGATACGGCGATACAGAGATCCTCCTGTAATAATTATAAATATTTGTGCCTAGTTGCACTTTGGGCCTCTCACAGCATTGGTTTCAGAAACCAAGTTCAAAGTGGCAGAAACACCACCATAGGCTGGCTGCTCCTCTTCCTGTGTGATCAGCAAGACAGGAAAGGACCCAGCATTCCTCTTCTTCCAGGCCTTTGGCTAATTAAACGATCTCTGTGGGGTATTGTTTTTGTTATTAGGCTATATATTTGTGTGTTTTTGTATTGCAAACAGCCCTGTGATCTAAGGATGAAGGACGGAATAGACATTTAACGAATGATAACCAAACAAACAACAAACCGAAGTCTTTCTTCTTGGGTATCCTCTGAAAGTCTTTTAGAGTCACCTTCATGCAATTAGTTGTTAGTGGGCATGAGATTGCTGACACAGATGGCGCTCTGATACATATTTATACAGTGGTACCTCTGGTTGCGAACGGGATCCATTCTGGAGACCCGTTCGCAACCTGAGCAGAACACAACCTGCGTCTGCGGGTGCAAGGGTCGTGATTTGCCGCTTCTGCACATGCGCGTGGCATCACTTTGAGAGTCTGGCATGAAAAAGCAAATAAGTGACGATCAAGTATTCCAAAAAGACTGGAGTAAATTTATACAACATTTGAAAGATCGTTGTAAGCATTTAACAGCACTAGTAGGGTTATCTGGAGCCTTGTAATGAGAAATTTTCTACCTTTCTATATTTATTTAAATTTTGAGGTATTTAGGAATGAGTTATATTAGAACTGGAAAATATATAAAATGCTGTGATATGAAGGTTAGTTTTGTTATTTGTTTTTTTAAAAAAACCAGAAGCATTTTTACTTGGTATTATAGGTCAGGATATTAATAGGCAAGATGTTAAATTGTTTTTATACGCAACAACTGCGGCAAGAGTATTGTTAGCCCAGAAATGGAAACAAGAATAAATTCCGACGAAAGAACAATGGCAGACGAAATTAATGGACTATGTAGAATTGGACAAAATGACAGGAAGGATTCAAAACCTGCGGAACCAGAGATTTACAGAAGATTGGAAGAAGTATATGAATTATTTGAAGAGCAACTGTAATCAACAAATTACGCTAGTAGGACTACAATAAGTTTTGTAAGGAGAAATATATGAAGTGTTACAAAGTAGAAAAAGATAGAGATATTGGTTATGAGTTTGAAATGTAATAGGGAAGATAAGAAATGCATACTGAGAGATTAGATTGGAAAATGTTCAGACAGGATTGATGGAAGTCAAAAATTTGAATAAGATGTAAAAGTATGTTTAATTACTGTTGAAAATGATATGTTAAAAAAACTAAAATATATATATACCGTATTTTTTGCTCTATAAGATTCACTTTTTCCCTCCTAAAAAGTAAGGGGAAATGTGTGTGCGTCTTATGGAGCGAATGCAGGCTGCGCAGCTATCACAGAAGCCAGAACAGCAAGAGGGATTGCTGCTTTCACTGCGCAGCGATCCCTCTTGCTGTTCTGGCTTTTGAGATTCAGAATATTTTTTTTTCTTGTTTTCCTTCTCCAAAAACTAGGTGCATCTTGTGGTCTGGTGCATCTTATAGAGCAAAAAATACAGTGTATAAATATGTGTGTGTGTGTGTGTGTGTGAGAGAGAGAGAGAGAGAGAGAGAGAGAGAGAGAGAGAGAGATGTGAAGGTTAGTTTTGAAAGCCAAGAGGTGGGAGGGAAGGAAGGCGACAGGCTCTAAAGAGCCAAAGAAGTGGATAATAATGATGTGATTTATATATGTTTAAATGGAAAATTAATTAAAAAAAATTAAAAAAGAAAAAGTGAGGAAATGAAAACACATGAATACAAATAGATTTTATTAGGCAAATGGCATTGCTGGTGGTTCACCTGTGCAAGATTTCCGAGGCAGTGATGCTCAGGAGCCAAAAACATAGACCAGGGATAGGCCAGGGCAGAAATGAATCACACACCCTCCAAGTGCCCCTATTTCCCCGGATTTGATCCCCGAATGCCCTGCTTTCCCCAAGAAAGGACACTGCCCCCTTCAGTGCAATTGCAGGCTAAACCCCTCCCAGTGGTAATATACATTGCCAGGTTCCCCAGCGGGGCAGTAGCTTTGGACAAATCCAGTGCTCCTCCTTCCGTCTGACAATTCTCTGCAGAACCATGCACACATGCATAACCGCAAGCGAAGGAGTTCAGCAGGACAAGCAGGGGAGTTAAAAATGTGCTCACCCACTGCATGCAGATGGGAGACTGGCTGTTGGAGGCACAGGCTGAGCTGCTACAGCCAAGGTAAAGGACCCCTGACCATTAGGCCCAGTCGTGGCCGACTCTGGGGTTGCGGCGCTCATCTTGCTTTATTGGCCGAGGGAGCCGGCGTGCAGCTTCCGGGTCATGTGGCCAGCATGACTAAGCCGCTTCTGGCGAACCAGAGCAGCGCACGGAAACTCCGTCTACCTTCCCACCTGAGTGGTACCTATTTATCTACTTGCACTTTGACGTGCTTTCGAACTGCTAGGTTGGCAGGAGCAGGGACCGAGCAACGGGAGCTCACCCCATCGCGGGGATTCGAACCGCCAACCTTCTGATCGGCGAGTCCTAGGCTCTGTGGTTTAACCCACAGCGCCACCCGCGTCCCACTGCAACAGCCAAGACTATGCCCTAATTAGATGGATCACATATTTTAAAAATGCAGAGAGCAAGGCGTTTGCTTAATCACTTGAAACCATCTTCTTATTCCTGACCTTGTCTCGCCACGGTGGAAAACTGGCTGTATCTAATACGGAATTAAATATCATAAATAAAAAAGGTAGCAATTAATTGCGTAGCCCTTTTTTTATATAAAGAGACTTCCTTTGTCACACTCTGCCGGTTTATCAAATCGAGGTCCATTATGCTTGTCTTCTCTCTCAATTGATGGTGGTAGCCTAATCAGAAGGCCTTTTCTGTACCGGCGCTGGCCCATGATAAAAGAGGACAAACATATAGAGCGCATATAGGATTCTATCAGTCTTGTATTGTGAATTACAAATGTTCAGAATGTCAGTTTAATGAGTCATGCAGCGGCCCTCAATGTTCTAAGTCACTGGTCCAATTAATTTTTTTACTGCACCTAAAATGAATTGGAAGATCACTGTGGAGTAATACAGCGGTTTCTTCTGCCTGCCCTCAACATCTCTTTTATAAATGAGGCTCAGCCAAGCTTTGGAAACATGTTACAATTAGCCAACTTGATTAACTAAGTAATTATTTGGCAGAGGATTCAAAATGTGTCTACTTTGAATTCCAAGTGGCAACGAAAGAATGGACAGGTATAAAGACTCTCGGAACACCCCTTTTCCTTATGATTAATTGGCTTGATGGGCTTGTTATTAAAATAATGAGTTAAAGGACGTAATTAACTAAAACCCACTTCATTGCTTGATAGGTCTATCGGAAATTTATTCAAAGCATCTGATTATTGCATCTTTTATCGTTTGACATATAGCAAGATGTGTAACAAGAGAGAGAGAAAAGGCTGGCCATTGGCGCATGGGGTGGTATTCAAATAAGTTTTATTCAGAGTAGCCCCATTGATATTGACCATGAAATTGACCAATTAAAGCATGACTACCTAAGGTCCATTAATTTCAATGGGTCTACTCGGAAGGTGGTGGACTCTCCAAGGGAAGTTTTTAAGCAGAGGATGGGTGGCCGTTTGTCATCGATGCTTTAGTGGGGATCCCCAGGGGGTTGGACTAGATGGCCCTTGAGGTCCCTTCAAACTCTACAGCGCCACGATTCTTTGCCCACTACCCCATGCAACCACCACACTACTCCTCTGTGTGAAATACGCCACTGTTAAGCACATGCAAATATTACAAAGCAAAAAGATAAAGATCAGTTCATTTGGCTGACACAGAGATTGCAAGGTCCTATTTATATGATCAGTTTATGTTAAGAATATTATTTTGAACTATTCTACACCGAGCCTGAAAGGCTGCAGTTGTGACCATTTATTGTGCTTCAATATTGTCTTAAGGCAGGAATGCTGAGCTGGTACTCCTCCAAATGTTGCTGAACTGCAAAGGCTATCAGCCCCTTCCAGCATGGCTGTCACAGAGCATGTCTGTCAGGGGTTCAGGGAGAGAGGCACAGATGAGGGAGGAGACTGAGAGCGAGGGGGAAGGATCCCAGGGCGACGAGGAAGAGGATGACAATGACTCGAGGGTTTCCATGAGTCTTTCCAGTGAATCGGAGGATTCCCAAAAGGGAGCGCCCCTGGTCAGGCCAAGGGGAGCCACAGGGGGGAGAAGTCAGGAGCAGGGCAGCAGCAGGGGAACCCCCAGTGGGAGTTGGAGATCGGGACCGGCTTCTCCGCCGGAACGGAGTGAAGGGGGTGGAGCTACCAGTGTGTCAGACGGAGCAGAGCAGGAAGCAGAGAGGGGACTTACTGTCAGGGCCACCCAAGGTCCCAGCTCACAAGAGACCAACGCCTAGTCCAGCTTATATACAAAAGCTTTTATTGAAGTACATTGTTAGTTCCACAGCCGAGGCGCGTGGCCCCACATCTGTTAGGCTTAGACCGCTGAAGTCCCCTCTGAATCAGTCCCGCCTCTACACCAGTTTAAGAGGCTTGTGCTGGACCACCTCTCCCTTCCCTTCCTTTCCGCAGGGTCCTTTCCGCAGGTTCCAGAAGGGTCCTGCGGAAAAGGAAGGGAAGGGAGAGGTGGTCCAGCACAAGCCTCTTAAACTGGTGTAGAGGCGGGACTGATTCAGAGGGGACTTCAGCGGTCTAAGCCTAACAGACGTGGGGCCACGCGCCTCGGCTGTGGAACTAACAATGTACTTCAATAAAAGCTTTTGTATATAAGCTGGACTAGGCGTTGGTCTCTTGTGAGCTGGGACCTTGGGTGGCCCTGACAATGTCGGTCAGTAAATCACACACACAGCTCAAAGTTGGAGTTAACTCTTTATTAGCAAAAACATCTGCACAGACTTGACTGAGCATCAGATCCAATGAGCGCAGCAGCATATTCCCAGCGGGTCTTACTGAAAGTCCCTGCCTCCCCCCAGCCCTCTAAGTCCTCTCCTCTCCAGGGCTTTCCCCAAGCAGACAGAGACTATGCCCACCTGCGACCTGTTGTTGCTCTACCCTTTTCAGCCCTCTTCTGGTTCTGTGAGACGGGGCTGGAGAGGAGCTTGTTGCAGCAGGAGGGGGAGACACCCGTGACTCTTCACCAGCCTGACTCATCTCTCCCTCTTGGCCTAGCCTTCTTCCCACTCTCCTGCTTCAGCTTCTGCCTCCGATTCTGGCCTTCTCTCTGCCACAGACTCTCCCAGCTTATAAGCTCTGTCCCGTCTTCAGCTTCTGACGCCTCCTGTTTTCCCTCTGACCTCTCACCATGCTCCCACCCCTGGGCTCTGAGCCTTCTTCCCTTGGTGGTTCCCTGGCCTCTGCCTCCCACCATTCCTCTGCGTCCAACCAGTCCATAATAATTTAATAATAATTTATTATTTATACCCTGCTGAGTTTCCCCAGCCACTCTGGGCAGCTCCCAATCAAATGTTAAAAACAGTACAGCATTAAATATTATAAACTTCCCTAAACAGGGCTGCCTTCAGATGTCTTTTAAAGATAGGGTAGCTGCTTATTTCCTTCACATCTGAAGGGAGGGTGTTCCACAGGGTGGGCGCCACTACCGATAAGGCCCTCTGTCTGGTTCCCTGTAACCTCACTTCTCGCAATGAGGGAACCGCCAGAAGGCCCTCGGAGCTGGATCTCAGTGTCCGGGCTGAATGATGGGGGTGGAGACGCTCCTTCAGGTATACAGGACTGAGGTCGTTTAGGGCTTGAAAGGTCAGCACCAACACTTTGAATTGTGCTCGGAAACGTACTGGGAGCCATGCAGGTATCTCAGGACCGGTGTTATGTGGTCCCGGCGGCCACTCCCAGTCATCAGTCTAGCTGCCGCATTCTGGATTAATTGCAGTTTCCGGGTCACCTTCAAAGGTAGCCCCACGTAGAGTGCATTGCAGTAGTCCAAGCGGGAGATAACTAGAGCATGCACCACTCTGGCGAGACAGTCTGCGGGCAGGTAGGGTCTTAGCCTGCGTACCAGATGGAGCTGGTCACAATGACAATGGCCAGGGATCGGTGGTGGAAGCTGTGGTTCCAGCAACAGTTGGAGGGCCTGCCCTACACCTTACACCTGCCCTAAGGTGTAAACTTGCTAGGTCTTGAATCAAACAGGTTCCTGGAACCTTTATAGCAGAGGGGAAGGGAAAACTTTGGTGAGTGCCTTTTTCCTCCCATCTCCATTACTAACATGCTTAGTGACAGATGTCCAGCTTGGTAGAAATCTGCTTCCTGCACTGAATAGGTTGCCTCATATTCAAGCAACATCTAGTGTCTTTTCACAGAAGCCCATTAGATCTAGATTCTAACCCATTAAATGACCTTCAGGCATCTTCTCCAATCTTCTCTCCCCCGGACTTGTTTTCCGTACTGTTGACCATCTTTGCTGCCCTCTCCCAAACACATTTCATTGTGACTCTATTCTTTATAAAGTGCAGCATCCAGTCCTAAGTCCAGCAGAAACAATGGCTATTATTAAGACACCCTCAAATTGCATTAGCCTTTTCTGCCGCTACAACCCGCTGCTGATTTTAGGCAAACAGAGAGACAGGTAGACACATGGTTGTCTTTTTTACCCCATTGTCACTTTTGAAGCAATCCCAAAATTGAACGGCATACAAACAACAACCCTTTATATCATACCTAGGCCTCTTCAGGCTGCCACAATGTTGTGGGCTGGATTCAAGCACACGCCAGCAAATTAAGGCCACACAATGAGAGGTTTTTGTGCTCTTACCCAGCAAGCCTGCTTGCAAAAAACACCACCACCACAATCCAGTATTTGTGTGGCAAGTGTTATGTACTGAAGTTCTCACCCTGGGCCAGCAGGGGGATACTGTAGATAGTTTTCACTCAGGTCCACATATGCAAATAAGGGATTGAAAGTGACATTCAGTGATTGGATAGTTACAGAAAATGGTTACTGTTGCGTTCTAGTGGAGCTCTATATAAACAGGCTGGCTGAACCCTTCAGTTCAGTTCTGTTCTGGCCTGTGAATAAACAAGAGCTGTTTGAAGAATCGCTGTGTTGTCTGATATGTTCACCCACAACTTAACAGTAAGGAAACTGTCAGGAAAACACAATGGGAAATGTGGGATAACAGCTGTTTGATGCAATGCTGTAGCGTGTTCCTACAAACAAATCAGACTAAATGCTAAATAAGCAGCCAATCTCCTATAATATCCTCACAGACTTGGTGCAAACAAATCAGGATGGCTGGAAGAGACCTTACTTTGATTCTCGGGTGGGACCTCTTATGTCTTTCCAACTTTAAAGGATCCTCACAACTTTTGATTCCCATTTTGACTAAGGGTTTGTTGTTGTTTTTTAACACAGAACATTTAATTGCATTTTGCATTTGCTGTTATGTATGTAACAATGTCACAGCGGCACACATTATACGATGCTGAAATGCTAACGTTTTTTAAATTCCTTTATCACACACACCATTTTCTTGCGTGGGGGGACACAACTTCCTTGGAAGGTAGTTTCTATAACAAGAAGTGACAAGGAGCAATTGATAATGTACATCTTTAATAACCGCCATCTCTTCCCTGGAACAGGAAGGTATGCATCCCTCAGATAATTTGAATTAAAGACCCACATACCTAGGAATTATTATTCAAATTAAAAATGGTTGTTTCTTGCATTCCACGCTACATTAACCATATTCACAAGATGTTCTTCTTTGGGGGGGGGGGGAGAGCTAAGAGTCCAAAAGACATTATTCCTTTCTGAACATTTATTTCACTATGAGTAGAATGTAGCTGATTCATAAGCTGAAGACAGGTAATAGTTGTTTTCCCCCAGAGAATTAAAAGGCAATTGGAAAAAGAGTCGCTGATACATCATTCCAATTCTATCTCAGGTAACTGGGCTTTGGTATTTATCAAAAACCTACACCTTGGCCAAAAGCAACAATAGAGATCATAGCAAGGGTGGTGAGACAATGACTCTCCAGATGTTGGTGGATTAATTGATGCCTTCTGGGGACGTCATGTGACCAGTTGTGCTGCCACTAACTGCCCCACTCGCCTGGCCCTTCAATGAGTAGGTTTGGAGCTGGGTGGGCAAGCAAGTTTGGCTTCCGGCCACAGTGGCTGCCCACCATCTTAATTCACCCCAACGAAAATCCCCCAGCTGACAGATTTTGTAAACCTATAGTGTTATGTACTGAAGTTCTCACCCTGGGCCAGCAGGGGGATACTGTAGATAGTTCAGGCCCACATATGCAAATAAGGGATCGAAAGTGACGTTCAGTGATTGGATAGTTACAGAAAATGGTTACTGTTGCGTTCTAGTGGAGCTCTATATAAGCAGGCTGGCTGAACCCTTCAGTTCAGTTCTGTTCTAGCCTGCAAATAAACAAGAGCTGTTTGAAGAATCGCTGTGTTGTCTGATATGTTCACCCACAACTTAACATATTGGCCCTGGGGCTTTGCATTTTAGACCAATTAAGATGGTGGCTTGCCACTGCAGGTGGGACTTGCCTGTCATTGCAAAGGTGTGGGGACTAGAGGTGTGTTGAATGCTGCTGCGGCTGCAGCCATAGCAACACCGGCAGAAGAAAAATTCAGCGCAGATCGTGCACCGGCGGCTGGAGGGTTTGTGTCACTAGGAGCAAGAATCCCTTTATGCCTGGTGCCCTGAACATGGCCAGTGTGCATGGCCAGTTATGGAAGTTGTAGCCCTGCAACCAGGGCCAGATTTAGGTTTGATGAGGCCCTAAGCTGCTGAAGGTAATTGGGCCCTTTATATGTCCAGCTGTCCTTTGTCAACAACAAATGGTCACTGTTTTCTGTTGTTGAATATATGCTATATAGGGATGCAGGTGGCGCTGTGGGTTAAACCACAGAGCCTAGGACTTGCCGATCAGAAGGTCGGTGGTTCGAATTCCTGCGACGGGGTGAGCTCCCGTTGCTCGGTCCCTGCTCCTGCCAACCTAGCAGTTCTAAGGCACATCAAAGTGCAAGTAGATAAATAGGTAAACGGCGTTTCCGTGCGCTGCTCTGGTTCACCAGAAGTGGCTTAGTCATGCTGGCCACATGACCCAGAAGCTGAACACCAGCTCCCTTGGCCAGTAAATCGAAATGAGTGCCGCAACCCCAGAGTCGGTCACGACTGGACCTAATGGTCAGGGTTCTTTTACCCTTTACCTTTTTATATGCTATATGGTAATTTATGGACCATAATAGGTATCTAAAGCCATTTGCACATACCAAAGTATGTATTTTATAAAAGTAACTGTTTTAACTGAAATACAATTAAGAAGTATATTAATAGTGAATGGGGGGGGGGGGAGAGTGGGACCCTAAACTATAGCTTGTTTAGCTTATATGTAAATCCAACACTGCTGCAACAAGTGGAGGCCCACCAGTGCATCACCCCTAGACTAAAATTTTCTCTCTTGGAAAAACCTCCTTAAACTGATTGTCATCATAGTTTGGAAGGGAATGATCTTTAGATCAAGCCATGGTTGCACAGTGCCATTTAAGCCGTTAAATAAAACTATTAAACCACTTTCCATTCTGTTTTACTGTTATCACCTCAGCAAAGGGAAACGTGGCATAGGAAATGTTTTCATCCACCATTCCTTCCCGGGTGCGGAGGGTGGAACTCGGCTCTACAAAAGCGGGCGTGGTGAGGTCCCGATCCGGCCACCCTCGCGCCACACTGCAGCCTCCTGTGGTTGAAAAGGCATGTTTCCTTTAAGTTCCACCGAGTTTCTTCCAGATAAGCATGTCTAAAGTAGCTAAACTGGGCTCTGGAAGTTCCCCGGGACTGAATATACAACAGACGTGCAAATAATATACCGCCGGTTTGGTGCCTGCAAAATTAGGGGGGTTTAAGGGGCGCAAAATGCGTTGATGAGATCTCCCCACCCCAGTTGAAAAAGTAGCAATGCAATGCTCTCCCTTCCATGAGACTAAGCTTGCATGCTGCAAAGGGTTTTGCAGCAAAAGAGCAGAGGCACCTGCTTGCTTTTGCAGCAAAATGCAAAGGGTTCAGGCTGTGCACCAGAAGTGTGCACAGGAGCCTTGCACGCACCAGCTGCAATCCTGCACGCACAGCTCCCTCGGAGTATAAGTGCACGCTCCTGGAAGCAACGGGAAGCTGTTGTTGCCCCCCACCCCCCTTGCAAATTTTGCAGGCAGGCGTGGGGTGCTAAAAGGTCGAAAGCCCCCTACCCTCCCATGCTAGAGTCCCAATCTGCCCATGGCCGAGCGCGTGCACTCTGACCCTCTGGCAGGAGTGCTGGCGCCTGCCGAGAAAGCCCCCTGTGCCCTTGCAGGGAGGCGCGGGCTGGGCCTTGCACAGGGCAGCCCCGGGAGCAGGTGGGGGGCGGAGCTGGCGCCGTCGGGTGCCCGCTTCCCTCCTTGCAACGGGCGTCCTTGGCGAAACTCCTGCTCCTTGCGCAAAGCTGCTGCGCTCGGCTCTGCAAGGAAGGTTGCGCGCACCAGAGCAGCCGCCGGGCACCAGGGGCGCCTCGAGGGCCTCGACGCCTCTCTTTAAAACTGGACATACAGATTAACTGGTCCTTGAGACATAATCCCCGCTGCAGAAAAACAGGAGCAATTGAACCCCAACACGGTCAAATCAGTCGTCCCCACAGAAGAAATGCCAAACGAGTCCTCCTTCAACAAGCCGTCGGCCCAGTCGGAGCATCCCGGCCAGGGGGGTAAGGTGGGCACCTTTGGGAAATCCTCTGGCCTGGCGGCCGCAGGGACCACCAGCAATGCCGGGGGTCCGGCTCAGAGTCCGGCTGGCGCGGCCGCCCCGTCGGGGAAGAAGTCCCCCCGGCTGCCCAAGTGCGCGCGGTGCAGGAACCACGGCTACTCCTCGCCCCTGAAAGGGCACAAGCGCTTCTGCATGTGGAGAGACTGTCAGTGCAAGAAGTGCAGCCTGATCGCCGAGAGGCAGCGGGTGATGGCCGCCCAGGTGAGCAGAAACCTCCCCGGGGGGGGCGAGATGCGGGGAGACCCCCTTCCCGCCCCATAAGGATGCCCGGGCCGTTTGCGCGCAGCTCTGGCTTGCAATGCGGCAGGTGGAGTCCCAGGGAAGTGAGCGGGCGAGCCAGCTTAGTCCTTTGCATTTGGAAAGACTCGGGTCCATCCGTGCTCCTCCTTCTCAGGAGTAAGGCCCACGGATAGCACTGGGCCTTTCTCCCTGGTAAGGATTTGCAACTCCAAATACTTTTTTCCTGGATTGCTCAGACACTATAGGGTGTGTGCGTCATGATTTCTAAAATTAAGGATCATTAAGGATCATCTAATGGAAAGGCTGCAGTGGTATGCTGGTTTTCCTGGGAGTAAGCCATACTGAACACAGCCAAGCTTACTTCTGAGTAAGATGGTGCTAAAAAGCCCACCGTTCATTGCCAAATTTGAAGCTACCTTGATAATATCTGAAAATGCATCACATCCCGTTATATTAAAAGAAAAAATTATGTTGCAGTTGTTAAAACAACAAATGGAGTTTGCTTATTTGTTAGTTAAAATAATATCCATCATGTGATTTCTCTCTGTCGTCTCTGAGTCTTTCTTCCCCACCCTTGTATATCAGGATTTTGAGCTTGTATTTTGTAGACCGTTATCCATGAATAACTTATGAATAATGGCTCCATCTTATTTTGCTATATCTACTGATGAAAAAAAATATATTAGAATTCGTGTATGTGATGTAAAAATAGAGGGGAAAGAGTTGAATGTTGTTAAGGGAAATCTCTAAACTTAAAAATTGGATCTTGGGAAGATTTGTCATTTGCGTTCTAGAAAGGAATATGGCTACACTAAAAGGTGCACATAGAAAATGATAAAAGGGTTCTGTTGTGCAAATGGTAGTTCATGTCCTGCAATTCTATATCCATTTACCTGGGAGAAGTTCCCACTGAAGGCAGTGGGACTTGATTCTAAGTAGGCATGTGTAGGAATGCGCTGAGAGTCAACGGGGAAACTTCAACTTCCATGATGAAGGCAATTGAAAGACACAAAAACTCTCAATTAATAATAATAATAATAATAATAATAATAATAATAATAATAATAATA
>JAXCMG010000063.1:2597669-2609586 GCA_034642415.1 Podarcis siculus | reverse complement strand
TTATTATTATTATTATTATTATTATTATTATTATTATTATTATTATTTTCACCAGTGGCTGGCAAATTTAGTTTCGGCCCTCTGCACACTGTTTGTAGAATAGACAAGGTTACTACGAGGAGTAAGAGCTAGCAGCCGTTAATAGTGCCCAATATTTTAATTGGGCCTGAGAATTTTTTAATTGATTACATTGAGCTGATTAGTAGTGAATGTTGCCTCACTCATTGGCACCATTCTCAGAGTGCCAGGATTGGCCATATAATAATAATTTATTATTTCTACCCCGCCCATATCACCCGGGACCACTTTGCAAAAAAGGAAGAAAGCTGATTCTGTTTTAAACTGGTCGCGATTAATTCTGAGCAAAGGGAAAGCATAGAGAGATAAATGTATTTCTAGGATAGAGCGTATGTTTGATTGCTGATCACATTTTAAACTATCTTTTGTTTTTAGTGTCTCTTCCAAATGCAAAGTCTTTGCATTTGTAACTTGGGTCTCTCATTTGTGTTTTCCATGTCTTTGCATCCGTTTTTGCTTTTTCTCGTCGGCGGCTCTGAGCTGCAAGGCTCACTGATTGCCCCCGCCTTCTTTATTTCAGCTTTGAGCGGGATGTTCCCTGCCTTGCCATTCTCTGCTTTTTAGAAACCACCTGGGCTTCTTTCATCATCTTGCTTCTAATGAAGTGGCCTCTTGTGAGTTCCTATCAGTTGCCACCTCCCTTAGTTTATTTTTAGTGTGAGCTATAATGATTTTATCCTAGTCGTATTTTCTCCAAGGCCTTCGCTTGCAGATACTTGAACAGCTCATACTCCCCTCTCAATATTGCCTTTGATATTCCCTTAATGAAATTTGTTCCATTCTGATTGTAACCATGCTGGTTTTGTTTCTCCCCCCTGAAGGTTTTTTGGTTGCTGTCGTTTTTTTGCTTTGGGATTGTAAGAGGCATTATTGCTGGGCTTTTCTGCTGCCTTACCTAGAAATCTTCATTTCCAGAATATCCAAATGGTCTTGCACTCGTAGTCTACTGGACGACAACAATACCCTTAGGGTTCAGTTTACGTGTGGCTCTATCATTTATCTTCCCCACCATGTAGCACATCGTGTAACACACGCTGGTCCCCATATATTTTACTTTTGGGACAGGTTTTGATTTTGAGTGGGAAACTGGCTAGAAAGGAGAAGGCCACATGGGTTCTTCTTGCCTGCAGATGACGAAACTAGGCATAACGTTTAGTTTTGGCATTGCATGGGCCAAACATCAAGGATTTTCTGTTGCTGCAGCAATGGCAGAACTAGGTCAAAAAGTACCCTTTCCTATTTCAGGCTTCTTTTTCTTTGGCGAACCCTCGTAGCCGAGTAAGATTGCCTTCCATAAACACAGTTTTAACAATGAGTCCGTAAGTGACTGTGGAGGCCAATTCTGGATCCACACGTCCTTCCACAGTGGGGACATAGGTTTCCGTGTGGGAGTTGATCACGGTTTGGATTTGCCAAGCATTCCTTCCTCTTAGCACGTTTCTCCCTTTCGTCCTGAGTTTGAGTGTCTTCAAAGCCCATGACACCTTTGGTGAAGGCTGTTCTCCGATTGGAGCATTCGCATGCCAGTGTTTCCCAGTTGTCAGTGTTTATACTACATTTTTTTTAGATTTGTCTTGAGAGAGTCTTTAAACCTCTTTTGTTGACCACCAGCATTATGCTTTCCATTTTTAAGTTTGGAATAGAGGAGTCGCTTTGGAAGATGATAATCAGGCATCCACACAACATGACCTGTCCAACAAAGTTGATGTTGAAGAATCATTGCTTCAACACTGGTGATCTTTGCTTCTTCCAGTACACTGGTATTAGTTCGCCTGTCTTCCCAGGCAGGTAGAGCAGAACAGCTGCCAATAATACGGACGTATATTGGATTTGGAAACCCTTCTGGTTTCATGCATACCTCTTTTCCCCAGCCCTAGATTTTCCTTGGAACCATTGTGGGGAGATTGGGAGAGAACTGGGTCTCCCCAGTGGGCCCAATCTTCCCCACCCCATGTGGACCAAGTTTGACATACAGACAGGACTACCCGCTTGCCATCAACCTGAGATAACAGTGACACCAGGTTTACTTTATTGGGTTTACGAGAGCCATGTGGAAACTGTTTTTAAATTCCCTGATGCGCCAAAGGGGGGGGGGAGCCTAATCTGCGGTGCCTAATTGCTCTGTAATTAACATTGTACGGTGATCGCTAATGGGAGAACTCTGACACCTTGATATAATTAGTACAAGCGATGATATAATGGGAAGCAGCTCATTTCTGGAGACGGTGACTGCAGTCGGTGGAGGTGCCAACTTATCGCTGATGGGCGGGGGGGGAAAGGCTCTTCGTTTTTTTACTCTATTTAAAACACAACTGAGCGTTGTTCCCGGCAAAAGGGATAAACCTTGAGAAACACTTGAGCTGAAGCCATTGACGTCTTTCTAGATAAAGCCAGTGTCTGCCCACAGACGGCTCTCTTCTCTCTTGCCAATAGGCCTTGCCTGGGTGCCTGATAATAGTCAAAGAAACAGCACTGCTATGGCCTGAATATCACATATTTTCTTTAGAGTTTCAAAGGAAGTTGTCATTGGTTGCTTTGCTTTGTTGGACGGTGACCAGGTTGGTCATGGAGAGGAGAGACCATGGTGGAGCTAGAACTAGCAAGTGCAAAAGTGCCTTTTTCAATAGGGACCTGGCCCAGGAAGGGGGTATCATGCCGTTTTATTCCATATAAGGAAAAGGAGGGGCGCAGGTGGCACTGTGGTCTAAACCAGTGAGCCTCTTGGGCTTGCCAATCAGAAGGTTGGTGGTTCGAATCCCGCGATGGGGTGAGCTCCCGTTGCTCGGTCCCTGCTCCTGCCAACCTAGCAGTTTGAAAGCACAAAGTGCAAGTAGATAAATAGGTACCGCTCCGGCGGGAAGGTAAACGGCGTTTCCATGCGCTGCTGTGGTTTGCCAGAAGCGGCTTAGTCATGCTGGCCACATGACCCAGAAGCTGTACGCCAGCTCCTTCGGCCAATAAAGCGAGATGAGCACTGCAACCCCAGAGTCGGCCACGATTGGACCTAATGGTCAGGGGTCCCTTTACCTTTACTTTAAAGGACCCCTGGATGGTTAAGTCCAGTCGAATTTGACTACGGGGTGCGCCACCCATCTCTGCTTCAGGCCGAGGGAGCCGGCGTTTGTCCACAGACAGCTTTCCAGGTCGTGTGGCCAGCAGGACTAAACCGCTTCTGGCGCAACAGGACACTGTGACAGAAACCAGAGAACACAGAAATGCTGTTTACCTTCCCGCCACAGTAGTACCTATTTATCTACTTGCACTGGCATGCTTTTGAACTGCTAGGTTGGCAGGAGCTGGGACCGAGCAACGGGCGCTCACTCCGTCGCGGGAATTCGAACCGCCGACCTTCTGATCAGCAAGCCCAAGAGGCTCAGTGGTTTAGACCCCAGCGCCACCTACATCCCGGTATATATTCCATGCATATATACTGTAAGCCAAGACACTATATAAAACCAGCAGCCTCTTACTTTGCTGCCTACGGGATAGTGAACATTGATTCTATTTTATTTCTCCACTAATGGAATTTTTGTCTTACGGCAACACCATGTCTTCATGTATTCATATTAGGCTACTAAGATTGAACAAGGAATATCTTCTTCTGCATGCGCCTGCAGAATTGCAGAATTTTAACGTGGGACGTGTCTGGAGTGGATAATGTTAAGGCGCAGCCCAGCCTGAGTTGAGCTTGGCAGGGAAAATATATTTTGATTGCCTTGCAGCTGACTTGCTGGCTGGACTGCCAGGTGTTTTGCGGGAGGTGGGAGAGATATTTGGCTCCTTTGCCCCGTGCGCCGTTGCCCATGTGTCATTCTGTGTGCAATTTAAACATTTGAAAAGTCCCTGATCTTTAGCTTGAGGTGTGACGAAAACACACATTGGACCAGTAGCAGAAATGCGGATTTTCGACGCAAACAATTATGGAAGGTTTGTTGTCTTGCCCCGAAAATTTGGCAGTGGGTACAAGTAACATTTCTGACTCCTGAGCAATGCGGCACACCCGAGTGGGGCCCCCAGGATAAATCACACGCTTAAACAATTTACTGCCCACTTTTGTATGTAGGGAGAGTAGAGCTCTTAAAGGTCAAAAAAGCTTCCTTGATAACATAATGCAGTGAGCTGTAACTGCATCAAATCCTGGGGGTTGTAGAGTAGCCCAGGAGAAATAATTATGCCTGGTAATGGGTAATTACAGATAATGGCTCTTTTTGGGGGTGGAAAAAAACACACACACACACCCAGCCTTGTCTGGAATGAATATTGCGTAGTACATTAACTTTATGGTAAGCTACAAGTTCAGCACTGAAACAGCACAAGTTGCAAGGAGAATTGGTTTTATTTTGTTTTATTTAAAGGCAGGGCTTATAGGTGGTGGTGGTGGGGAGACACAAGGAGAATGCCAGGCTTCTCCGCCCCCCCCCCCCTTTCTCCCCACGCCGCCGTTGGGAAACGCAGCCTTGATTTTGCCTCCGGAAAATGCTGGCAGCGAGGGGCTCAGCAACAAGAATTGCTCTGTCATGATAGGTCTGGTGGGAGAAACACACATTGTTCCCCTGGTTTCTGATTATGACTTTAGGGAGTTGTTTCACAGCAGCCTCAATTCAAGGCTCTTGTCTGACCTCAGCGGCAGCCGGTTGCTGCAGCCCAAAGTACAGGCAGGTCTCTTCTGGAGGGAGGGAGGATGCTTCAAAGCCGGGGAGGGGGAGAGCATGCTGGGAAATGGTTGAGTCAAGATCATTCATCTTAGTACTCAGTCAGATTGCTGCTTTTTTTCATTCTTGTTTTTTGCAACTTTACCAGTGTTGGCAATTCTGAATTGAAAGGCTTCCATCTCAGATCTGGGGTTCTGTGAATTCCCATGCAAACAGTGCCTTAACATTGCCATCCAAATGTCCAGAACAAGAGACCAGCAGGAGCAGACACTCAGTGCCCCTGTCCAGCTTAGCATAGAATTGAAGAGTTGGAAAGGGACCCCAGGGTCATCTAGTCCAACCCGCTGCAATGCAGGAATCTCAGCTGAAGCATCCATGATAGACGGCTGTCCAACCTCTACTTGAAAACCTCCAAGGGAGGAGGGTCCACCACCTTCCGAGGGAATCTGTTCTACCGTCGGACAGTTATCACCCTCAGAAAGCTCTTCCTGATGTTTATCCGGAATCGCCTTCCTTGTAACTTGAAGCCATGGGTTCGAGTCCTACCTCCCAGAGCAGGAGAAAACAAGCTTGCTCCGACTTCCATGAGGTGTTTCAAGATGGGTGTCCTATCTCCTCCCTGTCTCCTCGTGTTTGCCAGCTAGGTCATTCAGAGAAGCCACACCATTTAGTTGATTAATCTGATTTAGCGATTTCACACAAACATGCTCCACAAACTCGCATGAACTCCACGCTCCATAGCACACACCACAACACACACATAACTAGCTGTAAAGCAACATAACATGGTATGTAATAAAACTGTAATTTTAATCATCATATCAAAAAGCACAGTTCCTGATGGCAATATATCATATCTTCTGTATGTATTAGTATTGTAAAGTCCAAGGATTGTCAAGTCATAATGAGGCAATGACAAACCTAGACAGCATCTTAAAAAGCAGAGACATCACCTTGCCAACAAAGGTCCGTATAGTTCAAGCTATGGTTTTCCCAGTAGCGATGTATGGAAGTGAGAGCTGGACCATAAAGAAGGCTGATCGCCAAAAAATTGGTGCTTGCGAATTCTGGTGCTGGAGGAGACTCTTGAGAGTCCCATGGACTGCAAGAAGATCAAACCTATCCATTCTGAAGGAAATCAGCTCTGAGTGCTCACTGGAAGGACAGATGCTGAAGCTGAGGCTCTAAGACTTTGGCCACCTCATGAGAAGAGAAGACTCCCTGGAAAAGACCCTGATGTTGGGAAAGATGGAGGGCACAAGGAGAAGGGGACAGCAGCGGACAAGATGGTTGGACCGTGTTCTCGAAGCTACCAGCATGAGTCTGACCAAACTGCGGGAGGCAGTGAAAGACAGGAGTGCCTGGCGTGCTCTGGTCCATGGGGTCACGAAGAGTCGGACATAACTAAACGACTAAACAGCAATGAGGCAATAGTGGTGTTTGTTGACCATAGCACACACAGCCGTGATCCATGTGGGACATCGAGAAAAAACACCATCGCCTTCAGAACCTGATAACCTATTTAGGGATTACTAAGGTCTCCAGCAACTCCTTTGTTGCCCTGGCTACAAATATTTTGACTCCAGACTGATGCTTACAAGAGCCCATGAGTTAACTATTTCCTCACATCATTGAGCTACGTGTTTTTAGTTCGTTTTGGATCTTTGGCACTAATTGCAAACACCCCCCCCTTCATTCCCTCAAATTCCTGTTTTGGGGTTGATTTGTAACCCGTCTGCTGAGTGAGAGGCAGGATGGTTCTGAATGCCAGTTGCTGGAAACTTCTCCACTGGTTTACTTATTTTATAGCTGACCCCACAGCTAGACTTTCTCTAGGAATACACACTCTCCTCTGAAACGGATTATTGCTCACTGCCGTAAGTTAATATGCCGTATGGCCGAAAGGCTTTTGTAGAACATGGAGGATCAATAATGAGGCATTGATCGGGAATGAAAGAGACAGCTGATTTTCACATGTAGGAATGCAGTGGGGAAGGTAGCAAATGTTCCGCCTAAGGATGTTAAAACAGGAAGCACTGAGTCACAGTGTTAAAAACAGATTCTTCCCCCGACAGCTGAAATCTTGATTATTATTTTTTTACTTTATTGATAAAATCAACAACACCAAAGACAGACATAGGCAAACTCGGCCCTCCAGATGTTTTGGGACTACAACTCCCATCATCCTTAGCTAACAGGACCAGTGGTCAGGGATGGTGGGAATTGTAGTCTCAAAAAATCTGGAGGGCTGAGTTTGCCTGTGCCTGACCGAAGATCTCCCTTCTCTTTCTGTGCAAATTTCATCGCCCAGAACCCTGAATTTTAAAGCTACATGTAAATACATTAAATGAACAAATGAAACTTAATGCTACCCTCTGATCTCAGAAGCTTTAATTTCTTTTACGGTTTTCTCCACACCTGTGACTTCTGGGAACTGGTTTGTTTTCAGATGTGTTAGTCATTCAGTATATTTCTATGCTGCCCGGGATCATTATTAAAACTATTAAAAAGTACAAAACTCAATAACACGTTGAAACCAGGGCTAAAAACCATACCAAGCCAACAGCAGGAAGCAGACCCCATTTTGAATCGGCAACGCCAATTAATGTCCCCAACTCCCTGGGTGAAGAGATGAGTCTTCATTTATCAGCAGCCTGGTGGGAGGGAGTTCCACTGGCAAGGCACCACCACAGAAAAGGCCCTGTCTGAGTTCACTGGCAGGCCCTCCAAAATGGCTTCTCTTGAGAGCTCAGGGCCTGGAATCTCTAGCACATGTATTTAACCTAACTATTTTGTGAAGCAGTGGGACGCAGGTGGCGCTGTGGGTAAAACCTCAGCGCCTAGGACTTGCCGATCGTATGGTCGGCGGTTCAAATCCCCGCGGCGGGGTGAGCTCCCGTCTTTCGGTCCCAGCTCCTGCCCACCTAGCAGTTCGAAAGCACCCCTAAGTGCAAGTAGATAAATAGGTACCGCTTTATAGCGGGAAGGTAAACGGCGTTTCCATGTGCGGCGCTGGTGCTGGCTCGCCAGAGCAGCTTCGTCACGCTGGCCACGTGACCCGGAAGTGTCTTCGGACAGCGCTGGCCCCCAGCCTCTTAAGCGAGATGGGCGCGCAACCCCAGAGTCGGTCACAACTGGCCCGTATGGGCAGGGGTACCTTTACCTTTACCTTATTTTGTGAAGCGACAGTTTTTAATCCCTGTTTGTTGTGTTGCATTTATGCATTTCTGCATTTATCCCTCTATTGTCTATTTCTTTCCCAAACAGAGAGTTCTCCAGCTTTTTTCTAGAAAGGAAGAACATTTAGATTGCTCATAATTTATGTTGCCTTGCTATGCACTTTTCAAGCCCTGCGCTAGCCTTGAAATACTATGCTGTCCTCACGCTGCATATAGTATCTTGATTTATGGCAAGCGAATTAGCCACAAGTTGCCTGGAGTGATTTGTTTATTGATTGCAGAAGGCCTTTAATTTCAACTGTGGCATTTTTGTTGAAATATTTAATACATTGCAGTATTGACATTTTAGGAGTTAATGCATTACTAATATGGTGCTGCAGTTTGCCTCAAAGAGGAAGCAAAAAGAAGTTCTTTTCTCCTCCATGTTTTCTCAAAGGGCTTTCATCAAATTATATTAGAGTTTGGTGATGCCATGCCTGGACGTATGCAAAAAGAGATCAAACCCAACACAGAATTGCAAAGCAACAACAACCAGCAACCTGGGGTGTGCAATATGAAAAAAAATAGAAAATGGCATATAATCCCAATACCTTACTGAACATGTTCATATAATTCATTTATAACTGGATCTGGAAACCTTTCTTCTCTTGAAGGCAGTGTTGGAAACTCAGGATATATAACCTAGGTGCCAAATGGCTCCTTAAACCGGGGTTGTTGTTTAGTTGTTTAGTCATGTCCGACTCTTCGTGACCCCATGGACCAGAGCACGCCAGGCACTCCTGTCTTCCACTGCCTCCCGCAGTTTGGTCACAATCATGTTGGTAGCTTCGAGAACACTGTCCAGCCATCTTGTCCTCTGTCGTCCCCTTCTCCTTGTGCATCCCAACATCAGGGTCTTTTCCAGGGAGTCTTCTCTTCTCATGAGGTGGCCAAAGTACTGGAGCCTCAGCTTCAGGATCTGTCCTTCCAGTGAGCACTCAGGGCTGATTTCCTTCAGAATGAATAGGTTTGTTCTTCTTGCAGTCCATGGGACTCTCAAGAGTCTCCTCCAGCACCATAATTCAAAAGCATCAATTCTTTGGCGATCAGCCTTCTTTATGGTCCAGCTCTCACTTCCATACATCACTACTGGGAAAACCATAGCTTTAACTGTACAGACCTTTGTTGGCAAGGCGATGAATGCCTAGTTGCCATTTTTGGGAGCAATACGACCAAAAGTCGTATTTTTCCATAGGACTTTTTTGGTTCCTGAAATTCATTCTGGTTGTGCACATAAAATATCACGAATCAAATTCTACAGGATGTGTTGGTTGTGTGTGAAAACAGGCAAGACCCAGGGATGCCCAGGCATGCGCTTCCAGACAGTGGAGACATCAGGCCCCATCCTGGTACCCAGGCATCTTCTCTTGGTCACCAGCGGCTGATGGCCTGGTGCAAAAGATGGCTGGCAAATGCTGGTTGAAGGCCAGAGGTAATCTGTCAGGGGTCGTATTCTGGCACTTGGTGGAACCACTCCCTTTCCTCGCCTTTCTCTCCCTTCCCAGTGGGTTACTAGGGGACGGGCAAGTCCCTCTTGCCAGAGGTCTGAACGGATTGTTTTGGAGAGAGCTTTGTCTCGCTCCCTGCAAGATTTCCCCAGCTGCATCAGGGTGGATAAAAAGCAATGATTTAAAAAATAATAATGGGATTTTTAAAATTCAAATGGGATTTTTCAAAATTTAAATCGGATTTTTAAAATAAAATACTTTCGGAGGAAAAATCTTTCTAATGATAGTTTTCTATTTAAGCTTTATTATAGTCCAGAGGCTATTCATCAGGAAAGTCTGCTTTGTTTTAAGTTTTTCATGTGTGCTAAAACTCAGTCTAAGTTGTTTTGTGTGTGTGTGTGTGTGTGTGTGTGTGTGTGTGTGTGTGTGTGTATAGTTTAACCACATCAGTTAACAAACATGGATACATATGCTATAATGTTATTGTTTTAGTTAAATAAATTGTTTAAATTGTTATTAAGGAAATTATTGTTTTTCTCCTTCCAATAAACTACAGCAGAAAAGTTGTCCAAATATAAACAGTTAACTTATTAAACCTCACCATAATTTCATACTTACCTGTCAATGTACTTCTAATAGTATAACTAAATCAGTACTTTTTGATACAACTGTAAAAACTACTCTGAAATTTGATTATTCCAAAAATGAAACCTTCATCTGGTTGTAAATATTAGGATTATACCAGCAAGAACGAGTCTTTCTGTAAAGAAATGATTTTAATCAAGTCTTACTGACTAGTGATTTAAATCGTGATTTAAATTGATTTGATTTAAATCAGATCCACCCTGACTTGCATAAAGCCGCTCAGGTGTATTTGCCATAGGTAAGTTTTATGTGAACCAGTGTTTGTAAACTTGAATCAGAACTAATATTAAGGCTCCTTGCTGTTTTTATGTGTTACATGATTCTTTAAGGCACTGGGGTTAGTTTTCTGTGCCTGAACGTATAAACCCAGAGGAAGTGAACTGTCCACCCAAAGTGCTGATTTCTAGGATTGATGTGTGAGACTTGTTGTTTTGCGTGTCGAGGTCCCCAGGTCCACCCCAATAACTCACACATCACACAGAAATTTTTGTTTAAGATTTTGGCATAATTTTGGCCACAACTTTATTAAAATACAAATTTGTGAGTGGTTGCGTAGGCATTGGTTGCGACTATCTGCCCCCACCATGGGGGACAGACTGACATTCCGCACGATGCGAAAGTCAGAATGGGGGAATACACTTGGGGGTTACGCGGAGCAGGGAACCTGCCCTCACCCCAAATGCAACCAGGAGCTCATTGCTATGGCCCGAGCCCCCTTGACAGAGTGGACAAGCAATAGTTAGCCCCCAATTCCTTTAACGGAATCCCTTGCAGCAGCAGCATTAGAGGGGCAGGCACTCAACCTACCAAGGGCAGGCACTCAACCACTGCCCCTCAACCAACCAAACCCTAAACCAATGCCTAACCGCCAACCTTACAAGTTGTGACGATTTGCTACGCAGTAGGCAAAAACCAAATGGCCCCAGCCAATCAGCCAGGTGGCAAAATTCCTACTAGGCCCCCGCTCCAAAGCAGACGACCCCGTGACAGGCATAGCAAGGTCAAAGCGAACAACCCTATTCTGGGGAGGGAGGGACGGGCAATCCGATGCACGTGCGAAAAGAGGAAGCCCTAGCCTCGTGCAAGGAGTTTTACTATTTCTGGCTGTCAATCAATAAATGGCAACATTAACTTCTTCCCAACAACAAGGGAAGCCCCAATCGCATCAGTGGCCAACGATCAATTAGCCCGCCTCCCAACTTTGGAGTGTCCTGGCGGCCCCCACCGCAACACGTGCTCTCCATGAAGGAGAACACGCTTTCCCATAGTGCATTTCCTTGTTTGGATTGGATGGTGCCAGTCTTTGGAAATCCAGCTGAAATCAACAGATTTAACCCATCTATATATAAAAAAGCTAACTTTCTTACTGAGAACCATTAGGGTAGAAGAATGATACACAGTTTTGAAAAGAGGGGGCAGCAGTATTTTCCATTACATGGCAGCAGGGTTTTTCACCAGTGATGCTCATTGAGTGACAAGGAGCCAGACACCGTGTCTCAGCCTGCCTCCCAGGGGTGTTGTGAGGATAAAACCAGGCTATTATTATTATTATTATTATTATTATATTTATATAACGCCTTATAACTGCAGGTCTAAGGGTGGTTCACAAGACAAAATCACAATATAAAAACACAAAATACTGAATCAAACTAAAAACAAAAACAACCCAATAACTATCCCCACAACACATTTCAAAAGGGCGTCGGATGTCACATAAGTGCACCGCCTTGAGCTCTTTGTGGTGGAGGCAGGATAAGACCGCAACAATAATAAATAATACTGAGGAGTGCAGAATGATTGCCAGTGACCATGTTTCTAATGTGTGAGAACTTCCTTCCTTCCTTCCTTCCTTCCTTCCTTCCTTCCTTCCTTCCTT
>JAXCMG010000063.1:2535524-2597659 GCA_034642415.1 Podarcis siculus | reverse complement strand
TCCTTCCTTCCTTCCTTCCTTCCTTCCTTCCTTCCTTCCTTCCCTCCCTCCTTCCTTCCCTCCTTCCTTCCTTCCTTCCTTCCTTCCTTCCTTCCTTCCTTCCTTCCTTCCCTCCTTTGACATCTGAAGGGGCACGGAGCAGGTCTCTTTCATTGCATCCCTCTGGTTCTGCCCTGTCTTTTGAGTCGACTTTCCCTCCCATCTGCTCCTGCCAAGCCTTTCTCTCTGCAAATTTGAAATGTGCTTCAGAGATCAGAAGTGGTCTTTTGCCAGCTGCTCCTGCTGTTTCCTAACGGCTCTCTTTTCCTCCCTTCCCTGTTCTTTGCAGAGGGCCGGATGCTGATCCCGGACCTTCCTTCCCTGGCCAGCAGAGGTCACCTGGAGAGCGCCTCCGACTTGGTCGTGGACTCCACTTACTACAGCAGCTTCTACCAGCCCTCCCTGTATCCTTACTACAACAACCTCTACAACTACTCCCAGTACCAGATGGCTGTGGCCAGCGAAGCCACTCCTGGGGATATGGGGGGCCCACTGGTGGGGTCCCCTGTTAAAAACAGCCTCCGGAGCCTCCCAGCGACCTATATGTCAAGCCAGTCAGGAAACCAGTGGCAGGTATGGTATGGATTGCTTACTTAAAGAAAGATGCATCCTGGCTGATAGGGGAAGAAAATGGAAATTGCAGGCAGTTCTGTTGTTGTTTAGCTGTTTACTTGTGTCCGCCTCTTGGTGACCCCATGGACCAGAGCACGCCAGGCACTCCTGTCTTCCACTGCCTCCTGCAGTTTGGTCAAACTCATGTTCGTAGCTTCGAGAACACTGTCCAACCATCTTGTCCTCTGTCGTCCCCTCCTCCTTGTGCCCTCCATCTTTCCCAACATCAGGGTCTTTTCCAGGGAGTCTTCTCTTCTCATGAGGTGGCCAAAGTCTTGGAGTCTCAGCTTCAGGATCTGTCCTTCCAGTGAGCACTCAGGGCTGATTTCCTTCAGAACGGATCGGTTTGATCTTCTTGCAGTCCCTGGGACTCTCAAGAGTCTCCTCCAGCACCAGAATTCAAAAGCATCAATTTTTCGGCGATCAGCCTTCTTTATGGTCCAACAGGCAGTTCTAGGTGTTGCTAAAAAATAAGTCAGAAGCAGGAAAAGTATGTTAAAGGGGTCAGAAACAATAGCTGTTTAGGATTCCAAATAACTCCCTGTCAAATCATGGCTCTGGTTTCAGATTGGCTAAAAACACTGGCAGAGAGCAGCCCGGCTGGCTCATTTCGCACCAACTGCTCAGCAGGGTGCCTGCACATTTTGCTTCATAACTTTCTTTCTAGGAGGGCAAGAGGCGTACATTTTTAGAAAAACGAAAGCTCAGAAGATAGAGCCTTCCACCCAGAGGTGTCGGTAAAGGTCTACATGGGTGTCAGGCACCCATGGGTGCTGGGTTGGCAACCCTTGGTTTATATGATTTCAGATCTCTCTGATAAGCATCCAGGGTGACTTTGTATCTCAGGATCCATTTGCTATTTGTTTTTGTTTTTTTTTTTTAGTTTACAAATAAACGAAGATTTGTTCAAGGTATCATTTAGAGAAAACGTAGCATGCCCCATATGCTCAGGGAAGAGGATTCACACATAAGCAATTACTACAAAGTGGCCTATAAATATCTACCATATTTGTTACAATATAAAATAGATAATGTGCATCTAACTCAAACCTATAAATAAGTAAGTAGCAGAGAGACAGGGAGATAGGAGATAATTTGTTGTTTTTTAAAGAGTCACATTATGTCAAAGTATAAAGTCAGCCGTGATATTATATTTATTGGGCTTGGTAGCTTTTGTCAAATGCCTATCACCAAAGGCAATGAGCAGTCGCTCTGTTTGTAGGGAAATATTTTTTTCCTTTCTTCTTGGCTTATGGTCTGCTAACTTTTCCTGTGGTTACAGGGGTAGGCAACCTAAGGCCCGGGGGCCGGATCTGGCCCAATCGCCTTCTCAATCCGGCCCGCGGACGGTCCGGGAATCAGCATGTTTTTATATGAGTAGAAAGTGTGCTTTTATTTAAAATACATCTCTGGGTTATTTGTGGGGCATAGGAATTCATTCATTCCCCCCCCCCCCCAAATATAGTCCAGGCCCCCACAAGGTCCGAGGGACAGTGGACCGGCCCCCTGCTGAAAAAGCTTGCTGACCCCTGGGTTACTTACCCAGTTTCCAAAAACCAAGTGGTAGGCTTAGAAATAAATCTCTTTCCAATGCTTTCTGCCCGTTCAGGTGCTGTCAAAAATAGGCATTGTGGGATAAACTCTGTGCACAGGAATGCAGCCTTAGAGAAAACACACACCTTTAAAACACATTCAACACATATTTAAAGCACAGAGCTAAATTTCCCAGCACCCCAAACAAACGACAGTTCCCAGAATCCTTAAAATGGGGGGGACCATATGCTTTCAATATGTGATGTGTATCTTCACCCAGTTCTGCAGTCAGGAATCCTTTAAGTAAGCTTTAAAAAGCTTACCCCAATAGGAATTCTGGACCCTTCTGCTGAAAGTTTTATCCTTGAGGTTCAACTGTCAGGTCTCCCCTGCAGATGACCTTTATTATTGTAGAAGCTTTAATAAGTTTCTCTTCTAGCCAAGGACAGCGGGCAAAGAAAAGGGAGTCCGAAAGGTTGTGACATTAAACCTTGGATTACCAGCTGGCTATGAATTAAGACTCTGAAGCTTTATGTTTTAAATGTAACATGATAAAAAAAACCCAAATATAAATCATCATGTTCCCTTTTGGGTAGCTCTATTTCCTTCCTGCGGCAGTGATTAGGGAGAAGATGCAAAACAACTGCCACGGAAAGCGAAAATGAAAAATTAATTGGCTGTACCGAGAGATATATTACATTGTTAATTACAAGAGGTGTTGAGCTTGTTGACCTAAACAACTTGTGTGTGAAGGATTTTAAAAAAAACACACCACTGGCATCCTTTTAAGCGCTTTGGAGTGTGGTCTCTGAAAGTAGTTGCCTCCCCAGCGAAGAAAATGCTGCCCTCCTCACCTCTGCCCTCCTTAGAGTCCTCCAGCAGGAGTCTCCAAAAATGTCTCCATCCTCTGTACACAATGAGGGCTGCAATGGGTGGAAAGGGATATTCGCGTGACCAAAGGAGGCATCTCCATTTCTTGGGGCTCCTCTGGAGACCTCTTTACCAGATTTGTGGAAATCTAGACAGTGACTTATGGGACGCGGGTGGCGCTGTGGATTAAACCACAGAGCCTAGGGCTTGCCGATCAGAAGGTCGGCGGTTCGAATCCCCGCGACGGGGTGAGCTCCCGTTGTTTGGTCACATCTCCTGCCAACCTAGCAGTTCGAAAGCACGTCAAAGTGCAAGTAGATAAACAGGTACTGCTCTAGCAGGAAGGTAAACAGCGTTTCCGTGCGCTGCTCTGGTTCACCAGAAGCAGCTTAGTCATGCTTGCCACATGACTGGGAAACTGTACGCCGGCTCCCTCGGCCAGTAAAGTGAGATGTGCGCCGCAACCCCAGAGTCGTCCGCGACTGGACCTAATGGTCAGGGGTCCCTTTACCTTTAGACGGTGACTTATTTCCAGAGGTTAGAATTGCTGTTAAGGCAGACATGTTCAACCGATCGACCGCGATCAACAGGTGGACCATAAAGAAGGCTGATCGCCAAAAAATCGATGCTTTTGAATTATGGTGCTGGAGGAGACTCTTGAGAGTCCCATGGACTGCAAGAAAATCAAACCAATCCATTCTGAAGGAAATCAGCCCTGAGTGCTCACTGGAAGGACAGATCCTGAAGCTGAAGCTCCAAGACTTTGGCCACCTCATGAGAAGAGAAGACTCCCTGGAAAAGATCCTGATGTTGGGAAAGATGGAGGACACAAGGAGAAGGGGACGACAGAAGACGAGATGGTTGGATAGTGCTCTCGAAGCTACCAGCATGAGTTTGACCAAACTGCGGGAGGCAGTGGAAGACAAGAGTGCCTGGCGTGCTCTGGTCTATGGGGTCACGAAGAGTCAGACGCAACTAAATGACACAACAACAACAAATTTGCGGACACTGGTTTGGACACGGTGCAAAGTCAAGGATCATGGCTCGCTTCTGCTCTTTCTGAGAGGAGGAGTGAAGTTTGAATGGATCTCCTCACCCAGGGTCAGCCATTAACCATGGTTCCCTCCAAAATACGAACCTGGCCCATGTCCTGAAAGGGCTTGCACCTAATTTTTATTTTTATGAAGTGTGCTTTTGTTTGATTAAAGGGGACAACAGAGAGTGCTTGAAGGCTAATTTGCCGTTGAATGCGAAACAGATTTTGCTTTTTAACCACCTTGACCAGTCTAGAAAAAAAAGGCCTGTCCAAATTTAAGAAACTGGGCTATATAAGAAATTCAGCTATTGCAGGATTCTGTCGCGAATCTAAAAATGCTCTGGGTTTGCCATGCCAACAGCGTAATCCTACATTGTATTTATAAGCTATAGCCTTCACAATACAGATTTATGCTAAAAGTAACCTAATGTTTCTGACAGCTCAAGTGTGACATGAATATAATCCATATTTCTTGGGGAAGCTAATCTAGGCTGTTTATTTTCCAATAGTGCTGATAGGGCCATATCTCTTGATGTCACGGCAGTTGAGATTCTGATGGTAACATATTGTTTGTGGGTCAACGCTTTTGTCTTAAACAGTAGGTTGGAACAGAATAGCAAAGGTTAATTAAGTTTGTCTATCACGGGGGGACAGATATAGATGGCGCTTGCGTTTTCCACCCTGGAATTCAAGGGAGATGGTGGGGAGGTCACCATTTATTTATTTCCCCCCTCACGGTGGAAAGGTCTGCCGGTAGGTCTCAGTATTAAAATTTGGTGGCTCCACGCAGTTCTTAGCAGTAATAATTTAGCATAATTTAACACAGGAAATTCCAGCTTTTGAAGCTCTGAGTGACCCACGGTTTCAATGACTCTGGGGTGCCTATTTTATTTTATTTTATTTCTTTTGCTTGGCGGCTGCATTTACCCTTGGCCAGCCTTTCAGGGGCTGGATGCCGGTGGTGGCTGCTCCATATCCTTATCCAAGCACACACATCATGGAATTTTAGAATTGTAGAGTTGGAAGGGCCCCCCGGCGATCATCTAGTCCAACCCCCTTCGACGCACGAATAGAACCTGCAACCTTGTCAATCCAATGACTGGGAAAGGGGACTCTTTGCATATCTCATTGGGGTCCTGGACTAGGTGGACAGGTTGAAACGTCTCTGTCCACCTCCACACTGTGTCTCCGTAATTTTCTAGTTTTGACCAAATCAGTGAAGTCTTGCGGGGTGTGGGGGAGCGAGATTTGTGGAGAGTGGGCTATCAGGCCTGCAGGCTGGGTGTTGGCTACCCCAAGTTAACCTATGAGAAAGGGCACTGATTCGGGGTGTGGGAAAGCTGCCACGCATCGACTGCATCAAACTGTGATAATCCTGCAGACTCAGTTAATGAAGAATTGGGATTTTTCCAGACGCAGCAAAGGAGATGCCAGCCTTACAGCTTGCCCTACTATGAGAGAATGAGCGCAGGGGCTAGCAATTCTCTCCACTCCCAGCATCAGGCGCATGCACTCATAATAATAATAATACTATATTATGTATACCCCGCCCATCTGGCTGGGTTTCCCCAGCAACTCTGGGCGGCTCCCAACAGAATATTAATAATATAAATAAAAAAGAGATAAGATATCAAATATTAAAAACTTCCCTAAAAAGGGCTGCCTTCAGACATCTTCTAAAAGTCAGATAGTTGCCTATTTCCTTGACGTCTGCTGGGAGGGTGTTCCACAGGGCGGTTGCCACAACCGAGAAGGCCCTCTGCCTGGTTCCCTGTAACCTCACTTCTCGCAGGGAGGGAACTGCCAGAAGGTCCTCGGAGCTGGACCTCAGGGTTGGGCTGAACGATGGAGGTGGAGACGCTCCTTCAGGTCTACTGGGACGAGGCCGTTTAGGGCTTTCAAAGTCAGCACCAACACTTTGAATTGTGCCCGGAAATGTCCTGGGAGCCAATGCAGGTCTTTCAAGACTGGTGTTATATGGTCTTGGCAGCCGCTCCCAGTCCCTAGTCTAGCTGCCGCATTCTAGATTAGTTGTAGTTTCCGGGTCACCTTCAAAGGCAGCCCCACATAGAGCGCATGGCAGTAGTCCAAGCGGGAGATAACCAGAGCATGCACCACTCTGGCAAGACAGTCCGTGGGCAGGTAGGGTCTCAGCCTGCGTACCAGATGGAGCTGGTAGACAGCTGCCCTGGACACAGAATTGCCCTGCACCTCCATGGACAGCTGTGAGTCCAAAATGACTCCCAGGCTGCGCACTTGGTCCTTCAGTTACCCCATTCAGGACCAGATGCATTTCCTTTGGGAGGCAAAGAACATGCAGCAAGACTAAGGCACACCTATGCTGTGTGTGCGCACGTGTTATAATGCCCCTGAGGGCACGCAACAAGTCCAGCTTTCCATTGGTCTCAGGTCCATCCTGGCTGTGGAACATGAACCTAGAAGAAGTCTATAACAAGGAACGTTGGGAAGCTTTGCATCAGCGCACAGTTTCCCATTCTGAAAAGAGTCACAGTTACTCGTTCCCTGCTCATATCTTTTTGCCCTCTTCCCTCGTCACCAGAATCAATGGTGTATTTTTTGACACACACACAAACCCGTGGCACACAAGGGCAAGGATGTCCAGTGCGTTTGGGAGCTAAAAGACGCGACTCCCATCGTCTTCATTGGGCAAATGATCTTCCTGGTCCCCTTTGTAATGCGGTGCTAAGGTCAAGCATTTTTATGTCTCCTCTGTTCTTTACTGTTACTATAAAACAGGGTAGCTAAGCTCTATAAAAAGGAAACCTTGTGGCTCAGATTTACTGTGGTATATATTCTAAACAGTTTAATAAAACAAAGCCTAAAGCATTCTAGATTTTCTCCAGTGGTTAATCCAGCGCATATTGTTTGCAGAGCCTAGCCTCCGTCTGTCGGTCGTACCGTGGTTCACAGACTTGGTGCGGGTAATAAGATTATAAAACATGTCTCTTGCTAGCCAGCGACCACGTACTAATAATAATAGTTGTAATAATTCATTGGGTCCTGGGATTTTAGGTGGGTTTTTTTTTTTAAGGAATGGGTGAGATGAGAGGAAAACAAGAAGGCTTGAAAGGAAACAGGTCATTGCCCACATCCTCTGGAGAAGGAAAACAAACCAGACCTCCTTTCAGCACCAGCGGCTAGTGGGGGCCATTTAATAGATGCTAAAATTATATTGTCCTTGTCCAGTGATTATTTTTAGGGGATGCATGGTGGGGGAAAGTAAAGAGAGATCATGGCACAGAGAGCAGGCTTGAAAAACCAACCTGTGCAGAGAATTATTGTGTAATGTGGAAGCATCGCAACAGAGGACAGGCTGTGTACATACATGGAGGGGGGATGAACTTAAGGCTTGGGACTCTTGCCTTCAAGGCTAGCAAGTTCCTTAGCAGAGTTTACATTCCCCTTTTTACATGGACAGCAGACAGCTGGTTGCAGGCTCGTGTGAGCCTCTATTATACAATTCAGTCTGTCTCAGATTGAATTGTACGTTCCTGGTAAGTTCCCTTGAATCCCTCTTAAAAAGAATAAAGACGCCTTCAAAGAGCTCAGTGGGTTCCAGTTGTTCTTCAGCTGGTGTCCTTAGTCTTTGCTTTTCCAGTTGTGTGGACTGTGCACGTCCAACTGCAAACATCAAATAAGCTTTGGCATGGACGGGGCCAGCAGCTCAATCCAAAGACCTCAATTTGCTTCCAGGCTTTTTCACCCACCAGTGTGTGATGTGATCCATGAGAGGCAGTCAAGTACAACATTCCTTGTAATCCTAGAGAAGACACGCGAGGGAATGTTTGGTCCAGCTAATCGAAACTTCCTGTTCCTCCTGGCTAGAGCATCCTTCCCTTTGCATGTGATAGAAGGTGGGCGTGACCTTACCTGCCCAGGTAACAAAAGGACGAGTCACACAGCACACTTTCTCTTTTTGACTTCCTTCTTCATTTGACCAGCTTCTAGCTAGGACTGCTCTGCTAGCTCTCATCTAGCAGAAGCACTGGGATTATTCCCCCCATATGGGGTAGATCCACATGTACATATTTGTAACTAAGTCTGCCTTCTGGGATCCAACCGTGAACTGATGTGAGTAAACTTCTTGTATTCACTTTGTATAAGATTGTGGCATCTTTATTCTTTTTAAGAGGGATTCAAGGGAACTTACCAGGAACGTACAATTCAATCTGAGACAGACTGAATTGTATAATAGTCAGAGACTCACACAAGCCTGCAACCAGCTGTCTGCTGTCTGCTGTGCATGTTAAAAGGGGAATGTAAACTCTGCTAAGTAAAGGAACTTGCTAGCCCAAGTTAGGAAGGATATTAATAAGCAATATATCCTCTCCTGCCACCCTGAACATTCCCACAACCAGAATCTCTCTGTGGTGCTGTGACAACCAACCTGCTTTCTTGCCCTGTAGCAAGGTACACAGCCCCTTTTCTTTTGCCCCCCAAGTACTTTTGGTCAAGCAAGCATTGCACATTTCAGAATCACTACTACCAAAGCTTGCAAAACCTTTGAGCTGTAATAATGCTGTCATTTGACCACAGTAGGCAGGGAAACGTAATCAGTGCTTGGAATCAACTGCTTCATTTTAAACCAAGTTTTCTGAATTAGTTAAAAAAAAACTCTCCAGTTCAAAGTAGTTCCCGTAAATGCTAAGTGAATGGAACATGAATGTAGTTCGTTTTGGGGTAGAAGTTAAAACAATTACTGGTTCATCTCTCCATGTGTTTCTTAAGCTTCAGAATCTTTGGGCCTCTAAGCCTAAAGATCGTAATGGTTGGGAGAAATAAAGTAAAACAATTCACATTCTTCTGTGTGTATGTTTTGATCTTTTCTTAGTCTTCTTAAGTATGTTTCATAAAGCAGCTTGTAACAATTCTGAATGTTGGAAATAAATTAACAAGGATCATTTGGGTCAGGCATAGGCAAACTCGGCCCTCCAGATGTTTTGGGACTACAACTCCCATCATCCATAGCTAACAGGACCAGTGTTCACGGATGATGGGAGTTGTAGTCCCAAAACTTTTGGAGGGCCGAGTTTGCCTATGCCTGATTTGGATGAGCTGGACTTGAACCATGAACTGAAGGTGAATCGAACTGGTTCATTCCATAGAGGGACGACTGTGAACTGGAATTAGTTCCCTTTTGGGGCGTCTTGAACTTGCACTAGTTCCTTTCCAAGCTCTGGGGAAAACAGCATCTCTTTCTAGCTTGAAAACCCTTTCAGAAAATTAGAACACCAACCCTGGCAATGACTTTTTGCAGGGAGCAAATTGAGTTTTCCAGGCACAAGGGGTTCTCAGACTGACAGTTTCAATTACGAATTGAGTGCAAGAAAAATACAGTGTTCCACCTGGTGACCAAAAGATTATGTTGGGGGACATTAAAAGTAACTCCATTTTTGTTCTCCTGTTTCTGATTGGCTTAACAGGCGTTGTTTTCTTCTTGTTTTTCTCTAACCAGGTGAAAAGCCCAGAAAACCGCCATGGTGTGAGTTCCCAGTACAGAATGCATTCTTACTATCCTTCCAGCTCCTACTTGGGGCAGAGCGTTGGGGCTCCTGCCTGTGTCCCCCAGATTTTCACCTTTGAGGAGAGCCCCTCTTTCTCTGAAACGAAAGCAAATGGTAAGCAGATAATTCAGCAGATCTAATTGTGGGTGGCGCTGTGGGTAAAAGCCTCAGCGCCTAGGGCTTGCCGATCGAAAGGTCGGCGGTTCGAATCCCCGCGGCGGGGTGCGTTCCCGTTGTTCGGTCCCAGCGCCTGCCAACCTAGCAGTTCGAAAGCACCCCCGGGTGCAAGTAGATAAATAGGGACCGCTTACTAGCGGGAAGGTAAACGGCGTTTCCGTGTGCGGCTCTGGCTCGCCAGAGCAGCGATGTCACGCTGGCCACGTGACCCGGAAGTGTCTTCGGACAGCGCTGGCGCCCGGCCTATAGAGTGAGATGGGCGCACAACCCTAGAGTCTGTCAAGACTGGCCCGTACGGGCAGGGGTACCTTTACCTTTACCTTTAATTGTGGTCCAAAAACAAGGGCATCCCTTAGGAAATACCTAACCCCTTCCTACTAACCTGTTAAATTCCTCTTCTAATCGGGTATTTTTTTAAACAAGAAGTGGGTGGGGGCTTTTAAAAGTACATTTATGCCTCCCCAAATGCGGCCTTGATTCTAGGCGGGGGAGAAGTGTGCCATGCGCCTTAGTAAACTGCAGAAAATGCCCTGTTTTCAATCATTATTGACCACTCGTTCAAACGATATTCCACATACTGATATTGTTCCCTAAGTTCACTCATCAATCAGCGGCGGACAAGCCGGGAGATGTAATTTACTGAGCTCCAGCGGTGTTTTCCAAGCTCTGACGGAGTGTTTTTCCATAGCTGGGGGACCTGCCGGCATGAGAAGCTCAGGTACAATTATGAAGGGTGCGAATTAAAAGACGTGGCGCACTTTTTTGATGGTTCTCCTAATAGCCCTTCCTCTTTGCCAACCCATGGATCATTTCAAACAAACGTTGCGCGTTTTCAGTCTGGAGCCAGACAAATCTCTTTGGTGCTGTCCGTGTGCGCTCTGCTCCCTAAAACAACACAACACAATGTGTTGCGTGGCAAGTCCCCGTCCCCCCCCCCAGTGGAAATAAAGACACATGACACAATTATTAAGGTTAATGGGCTAAATAAGGCCACAACTTTATTGGTTACAGGTGATGAGCGGTATTGGCTTAGGCATTGGTCCTAACCGACTATATCCGGCTTCAGCCCATCCACTAGAAGTCCGGGAAGGGTTAACCACTGGTAGGGGGAGTCCTGCTGATGCACATCAACTAGGAACTCCCCCGGGGTCACTGCTTGGGGGTGTGCCTTAGGCCCTCACCTCCCTAGGATTCGGACAGGGCCATGCCCCCCAGAATCCTTTATCAGACTACCCTTCAATATGCGGGGCAGGTGATGGCGCTTCCTCCCCTCTTCCATCTACAGAACAATGCCTAACCGCCAATACCAAAAAAGTTGTGATGATTTGCTAAGAGGTAGGTGAAAACCAAGTGGCTGGTGCCAATTTGCCAAGTGGAAAAATTCCTACCAGGCCCCTCAATGGTGACCAACCGAAGTCCATAGCAAGGTCAAGGACAAAAACCTTAAAGGGCGGGAGGGTGGGAAAACCGGAGAACTGGATCGCACCCTTTATTTTATTTTTATTTTTGCTTCTCCTGATCTCTCCCTATAGTAATATATTTGCCCTGCCCCCTTAGATGTGTTTGTCGGAACAGCATGCAGCAGAAATACTGACCCACAAACTGAAAAAGCAGTCGGTGTTCCTGCAAAAATACTTCTGAGCCCCCGCTGTTCCTCAAGTGTTGCAGCCACGGTGGTTATTAGGCAGCAAGATTTCTTATCTGACAGAGGGAGACGAGAGGGAGGAATGTCCTTTAAACCACAGCTAATAACCAAAGTGTACGGCGTTTTCTTCATAATTCACAAAGTCTGTTACTTGCCTCCGAATCCTGAGGTGTAACTTTCCTTTTATGGCGGCTTCGCCAGTTCATATATTAGCACCGTTAGACCTACCGTTTCATTAATGTTGTTCTGCTGAGTTAACTGCCTGTTTATGCTCTCTCTGTGTGTGTTTGCGTTGATAGGGAGGAGATATAAGCTGCCCTCTGATTTATATTTTTCTTTTGTGAACAGCGGGAAGTTTGTGAGAAGCTCCTGACTTTCTTTTTTCACGCAAGGTTCTATACTGTGCTATTATTATATCTTGCAGCTTCCAAGGAAACAATGCTTTCTAATTACAGAACTATGGTGGCTCAGTCCCGAGTGGGGAATCTGGAGGTCCCATAGCCATGACAATGGTCTTTCCACCCACGGCATCTTTTTAGAGACAGGGGAGGCAAATAAAGAATTCAGAAACAAATGGTTTGGAAAATAATCGTAAAGGCTTAAATCCTGAAAATACCGTATTCTTTGCTCTATAGGACGCACGTTTCCCCCTCCAAAAATTAAGGGGAAATGTGTGTGCGTCTTATGGAGCGAATGCAGGCTCCTTGGCTTCAGCGATAGCAACGCAAAGCCTCCAAAGCGCAAAGGGAGCGCTCCCTCCGCGCTCCAGGCTTCAGGGATAGCCACCTGAAACCTTTGGAGCGCAGCGGGAACTCGCACTGCGCTCCAAAGGCTTCGGGTTCCTTTTGCTGAAGCCGGGAGAGCAAGACTCCCCTGGCTTCAGCAGAGAGGGAGAGCTGCAAAGCGGGAGGAGAAATGGAAGGGGCTCCGTTTCTCCTGCCACTTCGCTGAAGGGGCGCTGAGCAGAGAGGGGGAGAATTTTTTTTTCTTGTTCTCCCCCTCTAAAACAAGGTGCGTCCTACGGTCGGGTGTGTCCTATAGAGCGAAAAATACGGTACCTCTTTGTGTAAGGCAGTAGCCGCCCCCCTCAGGTCAATTTCCCGTTGGCTCGGCCAGTTCTTTCCACTCTCCCAAATACACGTGCCATCAGTGGCGATGGAAAGTCTTGCAGTGAGACTGCCATTACATGCTAAAATCTGGTTCTGGGGATGACCCTTAATTTAGGGAACCTAACCAAACTTCCTTCCTTCCTTTCTTTATAACTGTTTAAACCAATTCATGAACCAAGAACCTATACATTGACCACCATTAATGAAACATATGTTGTAGATCTTTTTCCACATTTCTAATGCTATTTTTGTGATATACAAATGACATGAGAAAACTTGGTATACTTGTTTGTATAACATTATTCTTGTTTATAAAACCCAGTAAAAGGAAGAAAAGAAAAGAAAACTTAGGGAACTTAATTTAGGGAAACATGGTTCCTAGTGCATCTGATGTCCTCATTAGGACATCAAGGGCCGTGTCGTTTTCCATGATTTCAGACCCCTTCGTTACGAGTAAATGTGCTTCTTACAAGACTCTCCCGTCACTAATGCTGCTGTAAGTTTGCGTGGAAAGGGGCAGGAGTGGCAAAGGAGATGAGATGATCAGTTTGTATTTCACCCAGAATCAGGCCAGCGGCCAGTGAAGTTGGTACATTACTTGTCCTGTGACATTAGGTTGACGGAAAGGATATAAGCCTTGATAATGAATAAATTAAAAGAGGAGTTTAAAAAATAAAAGTTGCAGATTTAAGAAGGAAAGGGGGGGAGATGCATTGCAATTAAAAAAGAAAGAGGTGATCAAAATAATACTAACAAGAGACCACAGTCAGTTCATATTGAAAACACAGTGACCATCAATACATGAATCTTAGATTAAACTTATGACTTGTTGGAGTCCCTGCTGACCGGAGGCAGGCAAATGTTGTCCCCATCTTCAGAAACAGGGGAAAAGATAACCCAGGTAACTACCGACCGGTGAACTTGACATCAATACCAGGGAAGGTCCTGGAACAGAAAATTCAATGGTTGGTCTATGAGCCCTTGGCAAAGGATGCTGTGAGTACTAAAACCCAACATAGGTTTCTCAAAATAAGTCCTGCCAGACCAATCTCATTTCTTTTTATGATGGAATTGCAAACTTGGTGGATCAGGGGAATGCTGTGGAGATAGTGTACCTTGATTTCGGTAAGGCTTTTGACAAAGCCCCCCATGATATTCTCGTGTGGAAGCTGGTCAAATGTGGGTTGAACAAGGTAACTGTTAGGTGGATTTGTAGCTGGTTGACTGACCGAACCCAAAGAGTTCTCACGAACGGTTCCCGCATCATCCTGGAAAAAAGTGATTTTTCAAGAGGTGGGAAATCTCATCCAAATCAAGCTGAAATCTGATTATTGGATCAAAAGGCTTATTGACCAAGAGCAGCTTTAGACTTGCCACAAATTAGTTTCAGTTTGTTAAATCACATCCAGTTCATTACCAATGTTCAGCTGTGGTTCAGGGCCTCCCTGGCTTCCCAGGTTTGATATGGAAAAGCAAGGTGGAGCTGCAGATCACACAACAATTTTCATATGGGTTTGATGGCATTATTTTGTTACTTGGAATCAGCAACCCTTCATGTGATGATCTGGGAATCAAGCTCATTTATGTGGGACTCTGAGTGCTTGCAAGGGGACACGAGTGGCGCTGTGGGTTAAACCACAGAGCCTAGGACTGGCCAATCAGAAGGTCGGCGGTTCGAATCCCTTCGACAGGGTGAGCTCCCGTTGCTCGGTCCCTGCTCCTGCCAACCTAGCAGTTCAAAAGCATGCCAAAGTGCAAGTAGATAAATAGGTACCTCTCTGGCGGGAGGGTAAACAGCATTTCCGTGCGCTGCTCTGGTTCGCCCGAAGCGGCTTAGTCATGCTGGCCACATGACCCAGAAGCTGTATGCCGGCTCCCTCGGTCAATAAAGCGAGATGAGCGTTGCAACCCCAGAGTCGGTCACGACTGGACCTAATGGTCAGGGGTCCCTTTACCTGGGTGCTTGCAGTCACTTCTGCTTCATACCTGAGATCCCAGTCATGTTTCTGCTTTTCTCAGCATGCAATTCCCTCCCCTTTGCTGTTAACTCAGTCCAGCATCTCTGTTAACCCAAAGGGATACACAAAAGAGGAAGGTCTAAAATGCCCTTGGCTTTCTTGCATGTCTGGATGGAAGTGCTGTTGACTCAAGACAACAAAGCTGAATTGCTGTTAAGTCTTCTATGCTCTATAGAAGATGAAAGGGGTTGTTGCCTAAGGATAACCAATGTCCAAAGTGGCAATTCAAGTAGTTTGAGGCAGCTGTGCAATTTGTGCAGACAGTTTTAAGACTGATGCACAAAATCACTTAGCCCGGCCTTAGTTGCTCTTAGCACATTTTGAACTCTGTTGTGCCTGTAGACTAGCTGAGTAAAAAAGCAGGGAAAAGAGAATGGAAGTGTCTGTTGCAAAGGTACCTTAGAGATGGCATTTCTTAAGTTTGCTCTCCTTAGCACCCTGCTTAATGCCCGGGGTTCTGGTAACCAGCAAGTTTATTTTCCAGTGCTTAGCTCCTGGGAGGCAGAGCTTAGGCCAAGAACAAGTTGAATAACCTTCAGGAAAGCTGTGCTGTCCTTCTGTCGGCCGCTGTCTTTGAAAATTGCCTGCAGAGTTAGTGAGCAGGAACAGTTAAGATTTACAAACAATGATGAAGCTTGTCACGCATCTTTCACCATTCATCATCTGGGTGCCGTGGCTGGGCGGTGAAGTGTTCTTCATAAAAACCAGCTCAGTGTGAAATACACCTCGCTGCAATGTTTACTGCTCTGAAACTCGTCAGAAGCCCTTTATAGTAAATCCAGATTGCGAGGTGACATTACAGTATATCATTGCACAGCACGGCGGGGTTTACACTAGGAATGAGTGCAGTTCACACCAGATGAGATGTCGAAATTGAGTTATGTAGGAATTTGGCTGTTATATGAGGATAGCTTTTGTTTTCCCAAGACTAAAAAGTTAGCTTTATATATATTTCGGTAATATATAATGTGCTTTAGTTTCCATATGTACATAGATGCCAGAGGGCCCGTACACCGTTGTCCTTGCTCAGATGTATCTGTAAGCAGGCATGCGCCTATGGGGTGGTGCACATGTATCTCTTCCATGTATCTGTATATGTGCATGCATTTTCTTTGGTGCTACGCTGTATGTTGTGTATTGTGTGCTTATTGGCTTTTCATTATGTGTGTAATTATATATCACCTGAAAAGCTACCTGGGGAGCCAGCTGCCTAAGATCACAACTGCAGCTGGCCCCCCAGTGCATATCCTAACATAACTTCATGCCTGGCAAGTTTCTGCTGGTACAATCTCATCTATAAAGAAATGGTTTTTTCCAGTGCAGCAAATCTTGGGATTCAGTCATTTTACTTCAAACACAAGTGTGGGTTTTTTTAGTTCCATTGTTCCCACCCAAACAAAAGCTTTCCGTTGTGTTTGAATGACTTGCCTTTTTTAATAGTCTTTCAGTTTCCTATTGAACAGGTGGTTAAAATCAAATTGGCAAGTCACATTCCATGATTTCCGCTCTCTCTCTCTCTCCCTTCTACATAAAGTATAGAAGTCAGGAAAGCTAAGGTTTTGGACTCTGTCCCAAACTCATAACTAAGTACGGCCTGCCACCATCAGCAAGGACGTGAGTTTATAAGGAAGTAGACTTGGTTCACAATTTCCAAATGTGGGGTTGGCTTTGCATTGTGAATTCCTGGAGGGTTCTTTTCCCAGACTACGAAGGAGTGGTTTTTAAAACGAGCCTGAGAAAGAAGACCGAGGTGTCAGCAGTGGGTGGCATTTTTTTCTGGAGACCCTGCCTGAGGAGGGGTTGGAGAGTTGCTGCTGGACTCTTGCGTTCCCAACTCAGGTTCCAGGGAGATAGCCAAAGAAGACAAGAGGCTGGGAGGTGGAAAAGAAGTTGGAGGGGGGCAGATGGAGCAGGGCGAGCCCTAGGGAAGAGACCCACAATTGCCCCCCTCTCTCATACACACCTGGGAGCTTGTGGGCTCACTCGTCTCCCTGTGGGTGCCGGGGGCCTCATTCTTGCCGCTGCCCTCGCTGAGCTCTCTCCATGGTGTACCCTTCCATGGTGGTGAGAAGGTCCATCAGGTGGCTCTATTGAGATGCCTCCTCGCTGGCTCTTTCTGTACCTGGTGGGACTGTGACAGGTGGAAGCAAGGAGGAGCCTTGCTGCTCCGACCGCCACCTGCCAGGCAGGTGAGAGAGCAGAGGGGGGTGGGGAAGGTGTAGAGCAGCCGTTCTCAACCTGTGGGTCCCCAGATGTTGTTGGACTACAACTCCCATCATCCCTGAGCTCTGGCCTTGCTAGCTAGGGGTGATGGGAGTTGTAGTTCAACAACATCCGGGGACCCACAGGTTGAGAAAGGCTGTTGTAGAGGAACAGTAGGAATTTTGGAGGGAGCAGGGTGTATCTGATGAACCTTCAGTCAAACCATAGTTCTCAGCAAATGCTTAGCAATGCTGATCTATGCTGCTAGGCCTCAAATGTGGGACCCTTGCTAGGCAATGACCCCATGTAGCTACTGTTCTCTTTCTCTAGCCTGCCAAACTGCTGCTGATAGATAAAGAGAGCTGTTGGCATGCAGGTACCAGCACAGGTAAGCCTGTCTAGGGAACCAAGTTGGGTGCAAAATGGCACTGAGCCTTTTTGGGTGACCATGCTCTGTCTAGGTCTTCCATCACTATGTATTTTTTTGCATTCATCCGAAACCTTTACATACATTCATCAACACAGGGTCCATTTTTTTATTTTTCTTTATTTTTTGCAGTCCTAAGACCAACAAACAAAGCAATCCCCAGATAAAAGTGCACACAAGAATCAGAGAGTCTTAAATAGCGTGTTTTAAATCTCTGGGTTAATTTTAAGGGCCATCACCAGAAAGTTGATGCCAGGCATACGTCCCTGGAGAGGGCGTTCCATAGCTGCCTAAAAACCCTCTTGTGGGGACAAGTCTCCCTTCTGAACAGAGGTGGCATCTGGCAAAGGGCATCGGCCCCTTGGCTTAAGACGGGTTGGTGTTGGCGTTCCCGTGTGCAGACGATTGGGGACAGGAGAGTCCCCAGGCCAGAAGTGTATTGATGAAAGCTGAAAGTTGGCATAAATGAGCATTTCAAGCCAAAGGGTCTTGGCCTTAGATTACTGCAATGCGTAGAGCTACCTCTGAAGACGGTTCAGAAACTTCAACTGCTGCAGAATTCAGCGGCCAGGTTGCTCACCAGAGCAAGACTGTCTGAACATACTGCACAAATCCTGGTCCAACTGCACTACCTACCAATTAGTTTCTGGGCCCAATTCAAAGTGCTGGTTTTGACCTATAAAGCCTTAAACAGCTCAGGACCTCAATACCTCAAGGATCACCTCTTTCCATATGAACCTGCCCGGACCCTGCGATCATCTTCCGAGGCCCTCCTTCGTGTGCCCCCTCCTCAAGAGATGCGGAGGGTGGCAAGAAGAGAACGGGGCCTTCACTGCAGTGGCTCCCCATCTGTGGAATGCTCTCCCCAGGGAAGTTCGCCTGGCGCCTTCACTTTACACCTTTAGACGCCAGGCAAAAACGTTCCCTTTTAACCAGGCCTTTGGCTGACTTATTCTATACCCTTTAAAATGTGGCTCTTTGGGGGGGTTATTGCAATAATAATAATAATAATAATAATAATAATAATAATAATAATAATAAATGTTTTGCACGCCATATGCATTTTACAGCTGCATTCCTGCATCTACATGGCCATGCCCCAAGTTTCCATTTCCTTGGCTCCCTGAAGTACGACAGAGAGAAACACAGCCAAGGAAATGGCTTTTAAAATGCACATTTTGCATCCCACAGTCATTGCCTACCTGTGGATACTTGCTATATGGATATGTTTGTGTGTGGTTTTTTTGTACTGTGTAGGACTATTCCAGAGACCTTCAGGCCAGTTGGCCCTGCATTTATCCCTCGTGGCAACCCTGGGGAAATTGGGGGACCCAGCGTGGAAATCTCCATTTGAGGAAACGCCCTGAAAAGATGAACCAGTAGCTGTTGCTCTTCTCTTGCAATTCAGGGTTCCAAGCTCCATTGAGAAGGGGGCTGCTTTGGGGCACTGGATGCAACAACAACAACAAAAAGGTTTTTCAAACAGAGGCAAACTGGATTATCTGGGAAAGGGAAGAGCGTCTGGTTTGGAAAGCAGATTGTGGCTTTTGCTCCTCCTGCCCATCGAGGAGAATATCACTTGATAATAAGGAGCCTTCAAGGGATAACGGTAAAGGGACCCCTGACCATTAGGTCCAGTCGTGGCCGACTCTGGGGTTGCGCTGCTCATCTCGCTTTATTGGCCGAGGGAGCCAGCGTACAGCTTCCGGCTCATGTGGCCAGCATGACTAAGCCGCTTCTGGCGAACCAGAGCAGCGCACGGAAACACCGTTTACCTTCCCGCCGGAGCGGTACCTATTTATCTACTTGCACTTGACGTGCTTTTGAACTGCTAGGTTGGCAGGAGCAGGGACCGAGCAACGGGAGCTCACCCCGTCGCAGGGATTCGAACCGCCGACCTTCTGATCAGCAAGTCCTAGGCTCTGTGGTTTAACCCACAGCGCCACCCGCGTCCCTTCTTCAAGGGATGTTGTTGTTGTTGTTTAGTCGTTTAGTTGTGTCCGACTCTTCGTGACCCCATGGACCAGAGCACGCCAGGCACCTCTGTCCTCCACTACCTCCCGCAGTTTGGTCAAACTCATGCTGGTAACCTCGAAAACACTATCCAACCATCTCGTCCTCTGTCGCCCCCTTCTCCTTGTGCCCTCCATCTTTCCCAGCATCAGTGTCTTCTCCAGGGAGTCTTCTCTTCTCATGAGGTGGCCAAAGTATTGGAGCCTCAGCTTCACGATCTGTCCTTCCAGTGAGCACTCAGGTCTGATTTCCTTAAGAATGGATGCGTTTGATCTTCTTGCAGTCCATGGGACTCTCAAGAGTCTCCTCCAGCACCATAATTCAAAAGCATCAATTCTTCGGCGATCAGCCTTCTTTATGGTCCAGCTCTCACTTCCATACATCACTACTGGGAAAACCATGGCTTTAACTATACGGACCTTTGTTGGCAAGGTGACGTCTCTACTTCTCTTCAAGGGATAGAGGATTGTAAAATAGCATAGGAGGCAATTCCCCCAGAAAAGAGGTAAGATGAGGAAGCCAGCCTCACAAATAAGAAGAACCTCCGGCAGCAGGTTCTAGCGACCGACCAGCTTGCAGCATCCCCGAGTTGTCAATCACACCATAATGTTTCTAGAAGCGAAAAGTCAATGCGTTGTTGTTTAATTTGACATGACTCTTGAGCTGTGGAAAAGCATAATCGCTGCAGGGGACAGTTAAGTAACTGTGCTCCATGTCAGCCTGTCTCGCTCCGACTGCCGCACTAAACGCTTTGCTGATGAGCGATAGATTTGGTTAAATACCAGGATAATTGCTGGCTATAGCACCCAGCACTCTTGTAATGCCTTGTAGTACATCAGTTGTAGTTTCCTCTGCGCCTCAGGCGCTGGAGGCTTATTTGCTAAAGAGGGCACTTATTTTCAATTACAATGTTCTCTTTTCCCCTTGTGTGTGTTTTTTTTTGAAGAAGCCATTGTTGCTGAGCCAAATGAGCTCTAATAAATTATATTTCTTCTCCCTGTAGACCTGTTGAAGGAGATCAGGCATGCAAATGCCAAAGCTTCTATTTTCTAAAGCTTGTAAGTAATTTTTTTGTGCATGTCGGCTTCACGTACCAGCAATATGCTCATATTACTGAGACAAAGGTTTTCATTTTAAAGACCTGCACATTGCAGCAGGCCTTCAGACTAACTTGCCTAGCTGGTATAAAGCCAAACGCTTAATTCTTCATGCTGTAAGAATGAATTCTATTCATTTTCTTCCTTCTTAGCAAACCAGTGACATTTTTAGGAAAAGGTATATCTGTGCCATGTACATGAATAGCCTCATATATTTATAATGACACAGTCATCTCAGCTTAGGCTGGAAAGTTAAACGCTAGAATTTTTTTTACAGTTGGTAATGGTCTCTTGGAGCTGAACTGGCTCAGTTTATTTCTGTTGAAATAACTGCTCATGTTAGCTGTGCTCTGATTTTACTAAATGTGATTTTGCATTTTGAGGTGGGGCTTAGGCCTCAACTCACAAGTAGGACTGGGCAATATATCGTCCCAAACTGGTTTGAAGCCCATATCGTGATACTGGTTTCATAATTTTTGACCTGGCCATATATTGTGAATCGTGATAAGTATCTGCGTGTGCGATGCAGAAATCACAATGTGGGGAAAACTGTGAAGCCAGGCAATTCTCTCTCTCGATTCCTGCAGCCCCTCTTAAGTCTGCCATCTCAAATCTCCCCTGCCTCACGCAAGGAGCAGCAAATCCGGCAAAAATCACAAGGCAGGATTGCATATCCATAGTTCCACCCTTATTTCAGACATCATAATATATCGCAATGTTTAGTTGGTGGATAAATGTTGAAAACCAGGTATCGCCCAGCTCTGCTGATGTGTGCTGGTGTTTGCAACAAATATGGTATACCCTCTCAGATACAACCTACATAAAGTGCCTTGTTTTGTTTTCATTCATGCCAATTGCTCTCAAAGAGTGAAAGCCGAACTTTCTTTCTTCGGACCCAAATGAGCAGGTGCCCTGTTTGAGTATCATGCTGCCAGCTAGATTGGCCACTAGGAGGCTAACATTGTTCAAAACTCACATTGTTCCAGGCGCATTTTGCAATGGGGTTTCTCTTTTTTTTAACTTTATTGCAAAATGATTTACATATAACAACACAGACAAAGACAGTACCTCAATGACAACTGAACATTAACTAATGACATCGTCTAACATCACACACACTTTTGACTTCTGATTCACCTCATTGTGCTTTCTACGTATTCTTTACCTTGATGCATTTCCTGTTATATCTGCTACACATCCAGAAAATTTTCTACATTGATAGTTTTCCTTAATATTCAAGATTCATTCTAGACCTGTCATGAGATTTGCGTTTTCACAATATTGTTTTAGATTTTCTTTAAATGTTATCCATTCTTTACACACTTTCTGGTGCCTTAAACTTTGCGACAGGGGATTTCATTAGTGTGAGCAGTTTCTGAGCTTTGGGCGCAATACTGCACCTAAGATTTCAGATTGAAACTGCAGAGTGGAAAGAAAGGAGGCGCTTTTTCTGCCTCCCCACTTCCAGCTACTCTGTGAAGACTGGAGAAGAGACCTCTTAAGAATATTAGGGGGGTGGGCAGGGGAAGGACCAGACCATGTGAAAAATGAACATGATATTTTAGCTGCAGTTCATTCATTTTCAGCTTTATATTCTTGTTATAAAAAACACTCATTGTTACGCCCATAACCTTGGTTTAAGGTCCCTTGAGCTCCTAGCTTTCCTCTCTCAGTTTCTAACACTGGAGGCTAAGATTCATTCTCTCCCAGCAGCGTTTTGCTCCAGAGACATTACTGGCAATAACAGGACCTGTTCCAGTGGATTCTTTCCTGGGCCAAATAGGAATACATACATTTGTTGGCAAGGAAATCAAGCAATGGTAGAAGTTTACACAGCTAACAGAGTCGAATTCCTTCATGGAACTAGGCCACCACTGCTAAGGTCTAGAGTACCTTACAATAGGAGCAGAAAATCCTAGTTTCGAAGGGTTGGTTTTGAACCAGGGCAAGACGGACCTTGTTTTTCAGCACTGCTACTTTTGATCTTGAATCTCCTGCGCCCTTGCGACTCCCCTGTGTTTTTGCACCGGCCAGTGCGGGTCATTGGGGCATATGCTGTTCAGGTTGGGGGGCAGCTATAGTTTCTGGTCAGTGTGTTGAAGCAGTGATTCTTGAACATCACCTTCACTGGACTGGTCATGTTGTGCGGATGCCTGATTATCGCTTTCCAAAGCAACTACTCTATTCCGAACTTAAAAATGGAAATCGTAATGCTGGTGGTCAACAAAAGAGGTTCAAAGACTCTCACAAGGCAAATCTTTTAAAATGTGGTATAAACACCGACAATTGGGAAACACTGGCCTGCAAGCGCTTCAATTGGAGAACAGCCTTTACCAAAGGTGTCATGGGGTTTGAAGACACTCAAACTCAGGACGCAAGGGAGAAACGTGCCAAGAGGAAGGCACGCTTGGCAAACCCTCACCAGAAACCCTGCCCGGAAACCAATGTCCCCACTGTGGAAGGACGTGTGGATCCAGAATTGGCCTCCACAGTCAGTTACGGACTCACTGTTAAAACCGTGTTCATGGAAGACAATCTTACTCGGCTACGAGTGATCGCCAAAGAAAGAAGAAAGAAAGACTTGGCAGATGGTCCTCCATCCCAAAGGACATTTCTGTACAGTGGTACCTCGGGTTAAGTACTTAATTCATTCCGGAGGTCCGTTCTTAACCTGAAACTGTTCTTAACCTGAAGCACCACTTTAGCTAATGGGGCCTCCTGCTGCCACCGCGCTGCCGGAGCATGATTTCTGTTCTCATTCTGAAGCAGTTCTTAACCTGAGGTACTATTTCTGGGTTAGCAGAGTCTGTAACCTGAACTGTATGTAACCCAAGGTACCACTGTAGGTCCAAAGCGATCATTGTGTTTTCTGTCCTAATATAGCAAATCCCTATTGATAACATTCCCTCTGTATGACGCACTGGGGGGGGGGGGGGGAGAGCCAATGTCATACCTTTCTTTGGCACGTGACATAACAAGTGTCAAATCTTGAAAGGCCAAACTACTGCTGTTGACACATCTGGATTTGTAGGCAGGGAACTCTAGGTCAATCTCCTGGTTGCTTTCCCCGAACATGTCAACCTCACCCTATTTCTTTTTTCTTTCTGTTTTAAACAAGGGAAACAGGAAAGGTATTTGTTTCAAGTAATAGCTTTCAGGAGATCTATTGTCCAGGGCGGAGAGAATTTAGTTTTTCTTAGCTAATTTTAGTTGTTCCATCACTTAACATCAAGCTTTCCAGCTAACTACAAATACTGGCATGTACTGGGGAAGGATGATATGAGCTCTGATAGGGCAGATGGAACGGAGCCATCCATTCATCCGTCTCTTGTGCACTAAATGCCAAGAATGAAATCCAGTTCGAAAGTACACAGTGAATCAGTCGAGTGGCAGGCATTTGAGATAATCCTAATGGTTTTTTAACACTGTTGGTGAGAAGGGGAGATCAGCAGCGGCCAGAGATTCTGTTGTGAAATAATAGGCGTATTCAAGGCAGAACTAGGTGTTCAGATAAGCAAGGCGCTACGGCTGAAAATGGCAGCTCAGTATACAGGGATTTTTGTAAAGTGTAGGGAAACAAATGAGCCTTGTCTTCTTGGTTTGCCTGTTGTCACCAGGGTATGGATATGTTTCAGCACGCAGTATAGACGGGGGAGAAAACTTAATATTGGCCGCCATTTTGGGCAGCACCAATGTCTTTAAACTGTCCCACCCATCATGGCAGAGGTCTGTGCAGGGTATGGTGTGTGGAAATTTAGTTCTCCCTTCTGCTTTTCATACTATATTGAGAAGATATGGCCCTGCAAATACGTATTTACAGTGTTACAAAGTACTGTGACCTGTTGAAAAAGAAAATACCTACGCATTTTCTACCATATGACTGGATAAAAAGAATATATATATATAACTTATCCCAATATTCAGAATGATGTAATCAGATGGTCATTCGGAACATTTGGGGTCTGTGATCCATCCATGTGCTAAATAAATATTTCACTGGGATCACCGTAATGTAGGGTATAGTCAGCAGAGGAATATATATGGAAAATCCTGGATTTTGATATAATTTATCTCAAACGGCTCACCGGTTTGTGGGTTCTCTGAACTTCTGTCCTACATTCCTGAAGCCCACTGGTGCCCTATTACGGCAGTCCCTTCTCCCTCGCCTCTGCCCCTAATTACAAAATCTGTATCCTACAAAGATAAGCAAAAGTAATAAAACCTAAATTTAAAAAGAAAACAATATTTGTGCTAAACCAAAGTATTGACATGGTTTCCCGTTAAATTATCAAATATTGGTTATCATTAGTGCACTATTGCCCTTGAATATACAATAATATTCCTTGAGTTGGCATTAGAGTACATGTAATGAGCTCTCACACCTACATTTGTGGGCGCCCTTTGTGGGACCGTGAGCAGCACCTTTGCCGTCTAGGGCGGAATCCTTTAGTCTATCTTCCCTAAATGATAACGTAATTTTGAGTTACGAACGTCGCATGCGCAGAAGCGCTTTATCGCGCCATGCGCAGAAGCGGTACCTCCAGATACAGACTTTTCGGGGTAAGTACAGACCCCCGGGACAAATTAAGTTCACATCCAGAGGGTCCACTGTACCTTCCATTTCCCATCCCGGCCTGACCTTTTCCCATCAAAACAGACAGAATAGATTTATGCACTCCTTTGTTTTATTGAGAAATCAACCGGATCTGCTTCTATTAATCAAGAAGCCCTTCCTCAAATAGGTGATGCTCCGGGGAGAATGCGATGGACTCCCTTTGTCTTTTATATATTTGCACTTCCAAGCTGGACCTACTCTGGCTTCCATCTGCTCCTTACATAGCTGCATTCAGAAAACCAACCTTAATCTGTGTCCTCACCTCTAGGCTTTCCATTTGGAAAAGCCTTCGCCACATTTTGTAGACCATCTTTTGGGCATGTCGGTGCTCTGTTTTGATTCCAGTGCCAGCCTATACTTGTCTACTTGGAAGTAAGCCCCATTGATGGCAGTGGCGGCACTTACTCCTAGATAAGTGGCAATAGGATTGCAGCCTTAATGTAGAAACGAGCCTTCGGATCCAGATTCTAAGCGAGTCTGCAGAATGGATGTGCCTTCTATTTCCTTCCCTGAATAAGAAGGTGAAAGAGCTTTAATAAATGGTCTGTAACACTTGAGAGCTTAAATCTTTAAAAAATTGCTTCTTATTAAGAGTCTAATGGTTTTTAAATGTAAACACAAAGAACATTTGCCTTCCAAGCATGACTATCCTAGTGGTTTCTCACATCAGTAGAAGCATATTACGCTTTCCAGGCCATTGACTTACAGAAGATCACTCAAGTCTAGGCAGTTCTTTGTATGGCATCTCAGTTCATTGATGACTTTTATTTTGGAGGTTATGTGTTCTGTTCTGTTTTTGCATTTTGGCCAAAATGTAACCCATATCATACAAGGAAGGAAGGAAGGGAAAAATACGCAAGTTCCAAACTAAATACTAATTATTAGCCGCTAAGTTGCATGTGCCCAGGTAAACATGCAAATATTTATTTTGTAGTAAGACTGAGACAACAGTACAAGGCTTGGCACATTCCTGGGAGATTGGTATTCATAACTCGGTCCACCAGCTGTGGACTAAATTGGGTGGGTTAGCAGGGCAATGCTTGATTTCCTTATTTTTCCATGAAACTAGAAAACAATAATGACCACTTTGAGTTGGGAGAAACGAGAATGAGATGGGACCAGCCTATGTGTTGTGGCAGGGCTGCCTTTTGGGTGGTTTTGTGGCAGAGCCCTGCTCCACGCTTCAGCTGCTTATGCCTCCAATGCCTAAATCTCTTACAGCTTCCATCAATTTTCCAGATGTCACAAAGGTGAGGAACAAAGGACATCTCTGAACGAGCGGTGCCGTCTTGTAAGGTGACCAGAAGCAAAGGAGAACAGGGCTTTTGTACCTTAGTAGCTGAGGGGATGCAGGTGGCGCTGTGGGTTAAACCACAGAGCCTAGGACTTGCCGATCAGAAGGTCGGCGGTTCGAATCCCCACAAAGGGGTGAGCTCCCGTTGCTCGGTCCCAGCTCCTGCCAACTTAGCAGTTCGAAAGCACGTCAAAGTGCAAGTAGATAAATAGGTACCGCTCCGGCGGGAAGGTAAACGGTGTTTCCGTGCACTGCTCTGGTTCGCCAGAAGCGGCTTAGTCATGCTGGCCACATGACCCAGAAGCTGTACGCCGGCTCCCTCGGCCAATAAAGCGAGATGAGCGCCGCAACCCCAGAGTCGGTCACGACTGGACCTAATGGTCAGGGGTCCCTTTACCTTTACCTTTAGCTGAGTGGAAGGGGCAATTTGGGGAGATGCAGCTTGTCATAGAGAAGAGTAAAGGTCCATCTGCTGGAATTAGGGTTGCCGTCCACCCCTAGAAATACGGGAGTGTGTGTGTTTGTGTGTCCCTTGTCTTTGGACTTCAACCGGGACAACTTTACCCCCATATTCGAGCTCATCCTCGAGGGCGTGTGTGTAAAAGAGCTCCCAGAATCCCTTGCCATCGGCCATGTTGGCTGGGAATGATGAATGTTGGAGTCTAGCAAGGTCTGGAGGGCCATGTCTGCATCCCTTCTTTAGGGTTTGTGTATGGTGTAAAATCTGAAGAGTCGGTTCAGTGGCGACTGAGGCCAGAGGTTGGTGGTCTGGAAACCACAGGTCTTGCCCCTGGCAGGAGTAATGGATTAACCACGCTGATGCATTTGTACCATCCCAATCTTTACCCTCCTGGCAGAGGCATGGGCAACACAGGAGATCAAGTGAGCACCTTAAAAAGATGGCACAAGTCTCTTCTACCGGCTGCCTTTGGGTTCAGCAAATAAATTTGAGATTTCTCTCCATAGTTATCGAAACTGTAGAAAGGGAGGGATCTCCCAATTGTGGCCCCTCCAGGGCTCAAAGCATTGGGGGATGGACGGACTTGTTTCCTTATCGTGAATCAGAAGGAAACTGTGTGTGGACGGGAGTCGCCAACGGAGGCAAGGACATTCCCTTCCTATGGTAGAGAATATGAGAAATCTCTCATTTGGAACAGGTTCCTTGCCTCATTTGCACTTGACCGTTGCCACTGAAATCGGTGGACATCGCAGGAGCTTGCTCTGACAATGAAAACAGCTTTCAGCGCTTAGAAAATACTGTATTTTCTACAATGGGGACTTTGCCTGTTTTTCTGATGGTTGCCGGGTGGAATTTCAGCGGGTTGCAGTGCAGAAGTCTCTGCCTGAAAACAGAATTTGGGTCATTACCACCATTCCTTGCAAGTTCACCCCTGATTCTGCCAGGTTGACCACATCTTTTTAATCAACTTTGTGCAATCTGGCCGCTGTCAATCAATGGAGTCAACGGGAGGTGAATTGTTCCGCGTTACCTTTTTAAAGGATCTTAGCTTGGCGTTGGCCCCCCACTAAACGATAAGCATTCAGAGTGGAATAAGTCCTGATGGTTAACGCATTAAGGGCTCTCAGACAGCCTCTCCTGTGATTTAGCTTTTTCCAAAGGACTCGCGGTGCACTTGTCTAGCGATGCATTTTGCTAATTACACCATAGATTTCCCCGTTGATGAATAAGTGCTGAATTAACACAGGAGCTTTAATGTTTCGCTTTCCCTATTATTGTTGTACAAGGAGCCGTGCGGCAGATGCCGGCAGTTAGTTACACAAACATTAGTCTTAACGATTGGCCATTTGGATTTGGTGACAAACGGCAGCCTGGTGGAAATCTGAGCCTCAAACCAATCAGGAAGTTAATGAGGAGAGAAATTACCACGGCAGCTTCCCCTTAATTACATCCACACCAGGCGGGAAAGGAGTGCCGTTGCGTGGATCTTGACTCATCAAAGGTGAGCAAGGTCAGAGACCCCTCTGCTTTGCTTTTTGTATCTAGTGGAGATGGAAATGTTGCCAGTATTTCTCGCACTGTATTAGTTTTCAAATTCTTCCAATATTTCATATCAATCTGTTTTTATTTTTCATTTTTCCGGAGACGGGACACTTGTGGTTTCGTTCCTGCTTTTCTTTTTCCTTGCCCTCTGCTTGACAGCAGATCTACACCAGTTTTGGTCTACTTCATATGTCATCACAGCAGCAAGATTCCTGTTTGATAATAGCAATAATTTTATTATTGATACCCCACCCACCTGACTGGGTTTCCCCAGCCACTCAGGGCTGCTTCCAGCGCATATAAAAAACATAATAAAACATTAAAACCTTCGCGACACAGGGCTGCCTTTAGATGTCTTCTAAAAGTTGTGTAGCTCTTCATCTCCTTGACATCTGGTGGGAGGGTTTCTACACTGCCCCAGCCCAGAACATTTTCCTGCCTGAAGCAGAACACAAATGGCACCCACTCCCCAGGGCAAACACTTGAAAAGTCCTGCTGCAGCATTCATACACTTAATTCCCGCTTCCCTTCCTTTCCCTGACCATTGCACGCCCCTTCTCATGGTGCCGCCTGAAGCAGATTGCTCCACATTGCCACATGGCAGGGCCAGCTCTGGACTCCTCTATTTCTTTGCCCTGCACCCTTTTCATGTCAGGATGGGCAGCCACTGACACACGTCAATGTCTCTACGCATTTCCTTGGTCATTCCAACCATGATGGGAGTGGCAGAAATCTTCAAATGGATGGTGGTAGAGAAACTATTAGTAGTGGTGCTCAACACATCGTGGTGAGGGTCATGCTTTTTATTAACATGTTTCCCATCTTTTAATCCTGGTGCAGAGAGAAAAGACCCCTTTCTGATTTCTCTGCACTTTCAGAAGATTTGGGAGAGAATGGGATCTTCCTCTCGCTTTGTGCTAAAGTTTGGAGAAGTTGAAAAGGATAATAATAATAATAATAATAATAATAATAATAATAATAATAAATATTATACCCCAGCCGACACCAGGCTCAGGGTGGCTAACAACCGATATAAAAACAAATTGATTGAAATACAACTTAAAAACAAGATTAAAATACATTAAAACATTAAAATGCAACCTCCACTAACGCAGGAGTTTTGATGCCTGTTCATGTTTTCCATAGGGGAGTTGTTAGTTGGCGGAGAGGAGGAGAGTGGCTGGATCAGGCTCTGCCGCTCATAGCTGTCAACTTTTCCCTTTCCTTGCGAGGAATCCTATTTGGAATAAGGGAATTTCCCTTAAAAAAAGGGAAACGTTGACAGCTATGCTGCCACTGTCTCGGCCTCCCTGCTTCCCTCACCGTCTTCTTCCTCCACAGGACTGTTGGCCTCTGTTAGCACCTGCCGGAAAACTTTTAATTGTGTTTGGATACCGATTTTATTATTGTCCCTGAAGTTTATTGCTCTAAGGCGATGTTGGTTTTATCATCCTTCTGCCGCTTACGAGAAGTTGTTCAAGTGTTTCTGCTTTCTTCTGTTGGATAGCTTATGTCAACGTTACTTTTCTGCCTGTAACATGCCTTCTAAATGGCTTGCAATGTTTTATTTTGCTAAAAACAGCAGGGTAGGAATAATCGGAATAAATAAATAATCATAATTGAACATTTTTTTCCTCATTCTGTTTATATGGGTGGGAAGAACTTCTTTAAGTGAATAACGCTTTATATATACTCAAATACATCTTGTTCCTAATAATGATAATAATAATAATTTATATTTATACTCTGCCCTCCCTGGCTAGAACAGGGCTCAGAGCGGCTAACATCAAACGTATAACACATTAACATAAAATCAGGCAATCAGTTAAAATACATCCTAAAATCAGATCAGGAAGTTGAACTGAGGTTGGGTTGGGGTTTTTTTTAATGCTTGCACAATTCACAACCTACTCCTTTTCCTCATGCCTTCTTAAGGAGAGGTCTGGGGCTGGCAGTTATTACTATTAATGTTATAATTAGTTAAATTTGTATACTGCCCTATACAGTGGTGCCTCGCAAGACGAAATTAATTCGTTCCGCAAGTTTTTTTCTTATTGCGAGTATTTCGTCTTGCGAAGCACGGTTTCCCATAGGAATGCATTGAAAATCAATTAATGCGTTCCTATGGAGACCGCTTGCCAGGCTGGCGGTGGGGAGAAGGGCTTTTCTCCCCACCGCAAGCCTTCAGGACAGGTACGGGAACAGAGGGGAAGGCGCACAGCGCTTCTCCTCTGTTCCCGGGGCTTGCGGTGGGAGGAGGGTTTTTCCTCCCCACCGCCAACATTCAGAACAGCATTCTGAATGTTGGCGGTGGGAAGGAAAACCCTCCTCCCACCGCAAGTCTTCAGGACAGCCATCCGAAGCCTGGCGGCGGGAGGAGGTCTCTCCGCCCCGCCGCCAGCCTTCGGAGCAGCCTTCCGAAGCCTGGCGGCGGGAGGAGGTCTCTCCGCCCTGCCGCCAGCCTTCGGAGGAGGTCCGAGGACAGTGGGGAAGACGCGCTGCGCTTCCCCGCTGTCCCGGAGATTTCCCAGAGATTTCGTCTTGCGAAGGAAGCCCATAGGGAAATTCGTTTTGCGAAGCGCCTCCAAAACGGAAAACCCTTTCGTCTAGCGGGTTTTCCGTCTTGCGAGGCGTTCGTCTTGCGGGGCACCACTGTATCCACAGGTCTCAGTTGCTAAGTGAGAGTCAACTTGTTTATTTTCTGATGGAAATTCTGTGATTATAATAGTTACAGGGCAAGCGGAAACCTTGTTCAGCCTTCAGGTACCATGCTGCAAACAGCTTCATCTTCCTTTCATGCAACTGTTAAAAGTCAGAGGAGCACTGCTGGCAGCAGAAAGGTGGCAACCCTTAGCAGGGGCAGACTTTGGTATTTCAGCGATGCACAAATGTGGTGCCCCCGCCTCTCACCCTCCATTCTGCCCATGTCGTGCCATCGTTGCCACGCCCTGTAGTGCCCTCCAGGCTCAGTGCCCAGAGTGGTGGAACTGGTCACGCAGTTCTGCCTCTGCCCTTATCCTATCCATCGTTGTCTGTGGATAATAATACAGTGGTACCTTAGGTACCTAAGGGACGCGGGTGGCGCTGTGGGTTAAACCACAGAGCCTAGGACTTGCCGATCAGAAGATCGGCGGTTCGAATCCCCGTGACGGGGTGAGCTCCCATTGCTCAGTTCCTGCTCCTGCCAACCGAGCAGTTCGAAAACACATCAAAGTGCAAGTAGATAAATAGGTACTGCTCCAGCGGGAAGGTAAACGGCGTTTCCGTGTGCTGCTCTGGTTCGCCAGAAGCGGCTTAGTCATGCTGGCCAAATGACCCAGAAGCTGCACGCCGGCTCCCTCGGCCAATAAAGCGATATGAGCGCCACAACCCCAGAGTCGGACACGACTGGACCTAATGGTCAGGGGTCCCTTTACCTTTAAGCCAATAGTTGTGGCCTAATTTTGCCCATTAACCTAAAATAATGTGTGTGTGTCTTATTATAATCCTATGCGGGTGGAGGGTCCTCGACTCACAAGCAGCAGCGTCCCAACTGAAACAGACTGGTTATCTAAAATGATGGAATACTTCTATACTGCCGAACTAACTGGGAGGATAAGAGGAGATACAGTACAAAAAGTGAATAAGGAGTGGGCTATCTTTAAGGAATACATCAAAAATTATGTGGGGAAAGTAGAATTTCTGACTGATACTGAGTGAATCCAGAAAATGATTAAAGTGAAAGGAGAGTAAAATCAAGACAGAAGAAGAGATTAAAGAAATATTGAAATGTGTTTAAGCTAGTTGGAAAAATAAAGTAGCGTAACAAGAATGGCTGGAAGTCAAGTCACTTGGTGGGTGTCTGTGTGGGATAGGTGTGTAGGTATGTTGATATGTATAGTGTAGGTAGGTATTATATAGAGTAATGTAGATATGTTTCATGTTATGAAAATAAGGTGGTGTGTTGTGTACATGTATTGTGTAAATGTACAGTGGTACCTCGGGTTAAGTACTTAATTCGTTCCGGAGGCCGTTCTTAACCTGAAACTGTTCTTAACCTGAAGCACCACTTTAGCTAATGGGGCCTCCTGCTGCCGCCGTGCCGCCGGAGCCCAATTTCTGTTCTTATCCTGAAGCAAAGTTCTTAACCTGAGGTACTATTTCTGGGTTAGCGGAGTCTGTAACCTGAAGCGTATGTAACCTGAAGCGTATGTAACCTGAAGCATATGTAACCCGCGGTACCATTGTATATGTAAATGTATATGTATGTGTTTTATATGTTAATAAAAAAAACAGAAACCGCGCATGCGTGGCAGTTGGCAGGTGCCCCATCAGCGATTCTGCACCGTAATTTCACAGGGATGATTAAGGAGGGAAGGAGGTGGGCTTCTTCTAGCCATGTCTTCATTTATTCTGTAGAATGGTTCTCTTTTTTAAAAAACAACAACAGTGGGTTACCAAAAAAAGGTGTTGTTTTGTATAGCACTGAATTTTTTAGGGTTCCCTCCCCCCAATTAAAAATGGTACTTCATCCAGTCGCACAGCAAACAGTATTCCCGACAGTAATTAATGTTGTGAGCTGCCTTGATGTCTACATAAATGAATAAAAATTAATAATGGGTTGATTAGTCTAGAACAGGGGTGTCCAACTGGTCAACTGCGATCAACTGGTTGATCCCCAGGAGGTTTGGGTTGATCGCAGGCTCGTTTTCGTTGGGGGGGGAGGAGATCCAGCCCCACCCCCTCACCCCGTCCTCCATTTGCACATGATTGCTTGAACGGAAGACGTAGTACTCTCTGTGAGGCTCTTTGTTTCCTGATAGATCTTTCCGGGAGCAACTTGTTCCTTTCCCCCTAAAGACAGCTTTACATTTTTGACCCTCTAAAAAACATTTTTTGACTTGAACCCCCCGAAAAGGGTCAACAACTTTGACTTTCCTCCCTAAAAATAGCTCAGCAACTTTGACCAGAACCTCCCAGGGGTAGATCACTGCCAGTTTTTTATTCTGTGAGTATATCACAGTCTGTTGGGAGTTGGACGCCCCTGGTCTAGAAGGCAAAAGGTTGTGCATTCACTGCCACTTGTTGGTGTGTTGATCACACAACCCTGTAGGCTAATAGCAAGCTCATTCTCTTTTGAGTGTGAACTCTCTGAAGCATCACCATCCCTGCACATCGAAGAGGTGGAAGCAGGCTTGGAGGAACCTCAAGGTGTGCAGAGAACCCGAATGCAGAGAAATCCTCTCTGAAATGTCCCACTGAGGACTGAGCATGCTCAGTAGCCACCAAATCTTGGCTGACTGTTGCGGGAGAGGAAATGGGAAACTAGAAGGGGGTCACGGGACCAGCCCTCCCCACCTCAACAGGTTGTGGCTGGTTCCAGTTACCGAACCTGTTTTCATGTGGATTTTGCAGCTCATTCCAAGCATGGACTCCCATATCTAGCTGCAGCTTCCTTGTCCCCATGCCTGACTTCTCCAGGGGCTAAACATTGGTTTCTTGCAAACATTTCAGAAGGTTGTTGTAGTCACTAAAGAAGGTGGAGACTTAGGTTCCCAGTTAGTTACTGCTTGTCTGTACCGACTGTCCGGACCTGGGATTGGTGCTATTTAGAACTTCTTTTACTGCTTCTGTTGGAGTACAGAGGGAAATGACAGCTATATGTGTATAAGGGCATGACAAATCAGTTGTCGCCCCATTTCACTTGAATCATTTGTATACAAGAGATATTTGTTGTTGTTTTTTCAAATAATATTTATTATTTTCAGTAGGTAAACATAATAAAAAAGAAGAGATTAACAATAATAAAGACAAACAAAAAACAGGAGAAAAAAAGAAAAAAGATACATACAGCATATTGCCACTTAATTAAAATTAAGTACCATCCATCTTCAGAAACATAGTATTTGACTTCCTCGAATCTCTTCCATCCGAATTTCTTAGTAATTATATGTAGCAGTTTCCAATATCAGTGTTTCAAAAGACCATATCACAGTCCTAATCATATTACATAACTTTCCATATCGTACATTTTCTTATTTGTAAATTTAATTCCATTTTAATCCTAGGCCTAAATGTTTCTTTTAAGTGATTACATATCTTTAATATTACAATATTTATTCAAATAGTCTTTAAATTTCTTCCAATCTTCTTGGTGTTCCTCTTCTTTCTGGTCGCGGATTCTCCCGGTGAGGTCAGCCAGCTCCATAAACTCCATCATCTTTATCTGCCATTCTTCTACCATTGGTAACTACAAGAGACATTTGAATGAAGAGCCATTACAGAGCCTCTGGCCTGCCAGGCATCCTCAGTGGCAATTGAGGCTCCTGTAGCTTTCCGTATGTTGTTGGATTTCAACAACCCCCGCCAGCATGGCCAACAGTCAGGGATGATGTTGCCTGATGACATCTAGTCTACTCTAACATGTCAGTTTCTGTTTGGGTGAGGGGGGGATGTGTGGGAATGTTCAAGGTGGGAGGAGACGCTATATTGTTTACTAATATCCTTCCTAACTTGCACTAGCAAGTTCCTTTACTTAGCAGAGTTACAATCCCCTTTTACATGCACAGCAGACAGCTGGTTGCAGGCTCGTGTGAGCCTCTCACTATTATACAATTCAGTCTGTCTCAGATTGAATTGTACGTTCCTTGTAAGTTCCCTTGAATCCCTCTTAAAAGAATAAAGACGCCACAATCTTACTCAAAGTCAATAAAAGAAGTTTACTTACATCAGTTCACAGTTGGATTCCTGAAGGCAGACTTAGTTACAAATATGTACCTGTGGATCTACCCCATACGGGGGAATAATCCCAGTGCTTCTGCTAGATGAGAAGCTAGCAGAGCAGTCCCAGCTAAAAGCTGGTCAAAGGAAGAAGGAGGTAAAAAAGAAGGAAGGGTGCTGCGCGACTCGTCCTTTAGTTACCTGGGCAGGTAAGGTCATGCCCACCTTCTATCACATGCAAAAGGAAGGATGCTCCAGCCAGGAGGAACAGGAAGTTTCGACTGGCTGGATCAAACATTCCCCTGCATGTCTTCTCTAGCATTACAAGGAATGTTGAACTTGACTGCTTCTCATGGATCACATCCCACAGGATGAGCATGGCAGCAGTCACTTGCAGACATGTGCATGTGACGACAGATGAGATACATGGATGGGAACCCGCCTAGGAAAGGACGGCGGCTCATCACTCCATGCCTTTGGGTGTATTCGTGTAGACCGTCACTGATCTAGATCGCTTAACTATGTGTTCCCTTTTTTCTCCCTCCCCTTTATTCGTTGCTTCCTCAGTATTTTCACCACCCAGTAGTCAAGATTCTGGCTTGGTTTCCCTTTCCAGCAGCTCTCCCATCAGCAACGAAAGCACCAAAGCTGTGTTGGAGTGCGAGTCGACCTCCGATTCTGGGACCTTCACTGTTCATTCTGTCATGGAAGATGGTGAATGAGCAGCCCTGAAGAAGCTCCTCTTCAGACGTCTTGGGAAAGTGCCTTCTTGTTGAGATGTGTTTGGTTTGTGATGACTGATGCCGATGTAACCGTTGAGAAAACGTTGAGTTTATTCCCTTTGTATTGTTCCGCACAATGTGATTTGCAACCTCTTAGTTTAAGGACGCAAGTCTTTCCCATTAGGGGGCCCTGGGAGTTCCTTGGGGTTAATCCTAGTATAAAAAAGATAATACTTTGCAGATAAACTGTGATCAAAGTTAAGTGAATGGCTAAGCTACTTATATAAGCAAGATTTCTACAGCGCACAAGAGTTAGTTCTTCAACAAAGACAAGATAAAATTGTAAAAAGAGATTTTGGTATGATGAAGATTTTAAGAAATTGGCAGAAAGGTTGATAATTCTCTTATCACAAAATAATTCTTTCAGGTTTAATTTTTAATGACAGTAAAACAGAATGTGCAAGTGAGAGTAATCTTCTAGGATTTACAAACCCCTTCATAAATGCTGCTTTCTATCTATTTGTAGGCTTCAAAAGTAGGGGGGGTGGAGTTTAAGTAAGAATGATACTTTCAACAAAAATCTGGTGAGTTACCTTCATGGTTGGATGTTTTTATGGAAGATGCTAGATTTTGGCTAGGCATTTATTCTGCTAACAGCATAAAATTAACATAAATTTAGTACTTTCTAGGTTAACATGTTTGCTACAATCTTGGCTTAAAGCATTTAAAAGTTACTACAGATTTTTGGTATTTGTTAAAGATTGCTTAGCATGTACTTTCTCTTGGGTTACAGAAGCCAAGCTGAAATGAAACTAGTCTTTAAAAAATTCATTGTTCTCTGTAGTTGCAGCGGTACCTGAAATAAAAACGTTATTGATGACCAAATTTTCTTGTGTATAGTTGGCAAGCTGTATTAAACAGGAAAAAAAGAAATTACTTGTATTTTCTTCACTCTGTGCTTTGAAAACATCTATTTGATTTCACCCCCATCTGTTGTAATCAATAACCTGACCATCTTGTTTTTTATTAAATGCACTTACTCTTAATTTCATCCACCAGTGGTTTTAGAGAGAATAATGTCGAGTTACCTATATGGGTTTGACATTATAAATCACTTCTCGGGGTTGGATTGTATAGCGGTATCGATTGATCCTGATATATCACAGAAATTTACTGTCACTTCTGTTTTCAATTAAAGATACAATCAGTCAGATAATGACTTAATTGGATTTTACAGAAGATTGAGTTTTATTGCCCAGTGCTTTACGAGTTTAGTTAAGGAAGATCATTTTATCACACTTGTCAGCCCAGCAGCCACTGCAGTGGGTGCCCTTCTGCCGCAGCTCCCTGCTGTTGCCATTGTGACAGAAGAACAGGGGGAGCAGAGGGCAGGTAAAGAAAAATATCAGCTTGGAGATGCTGGACTGTGTCGTAAAAGAGGCTGCTGCTGCAGCAGCCGGGAGATGGAATCCGCGCCACGTCCAACGCCCCCGCCCCGTGTTGTGATTTCTAAATAGTTGCTGAGATATAATGCCATACGGTAATTATTGGGGAAGCTTGTAGCTTGCCCCTGCCGCCAACATAGGTAGCAAGACAAAGGATATTTTGGAAAGGTGTGTTTTCTACACTGCAACTCTGACGCTCTAATGTCAGTGAGCAATAGGAAGGGGAATTTAACCGCACAGACACTGTCCCTGCATCATACTGGCCAGGCTGAGCTCTTTTATCTTTGCAGTGCTTCCTATGTTTAACAGAGATTACGTGTTGGAGCCTTCATTTGCTTCAAAGGCTTCTTGCTGAAGTCTTGGGAGGGTGGTCTTTTTTGTGGTGGGGGGTGGGAAATTTGTGTTTGTGTGTGTGCACGCACACACATGCAACATACCTTCACTTGCAAGCAAATCTAGACCGCAGCCCTTTCCAAATAATCTACCTTTGTGTCTTGAAGCTGTTTTGGTGTTAGTCCCCGATCACAAAAGAGAATCTGCAGTATATTGAAGGAAGAAGCTGAATGAGGTTTTTGCAGTAAGCAAAACACCAGGTTTTATATAAATTCCAGACTCGCATCAGCATGAAAATGTGTCCAGTTTAGGCCACAAAAACATTTCCCCTTAATCCATTCTGTTAAAATAGTCCTTTACGTATGTTACCACAGCTTCTCGTCTGCAATCCGTACAAGGAGAAAGATTTGATTGAATTTGTTCCTATTTTTATAAACTACGTTATTACCCATTCTGTTTCTCTGGGGCTAAAGGCAAACTGCCTTCACATCATTTAACCTAGCCATTGCCAGCGAAGTAGGTAATTAGACTCCCATTGCACAAATGGAGAACTGAGGCTAACAGCTATTGCCATTCGAGGCAACTTATTTAATACATTTATATGACGCTTAATCACTAGCCTTTCGAAGCAGTGTACATAAAAATAAGCCATGCAGAGGATAAAACAATAAAAATCCATCATAAAACCAAACACTACCTTAAAGTACCTGCTGGAATAAGCATATCCAAGCGAGTGGGTTTATTTTGTAAATGTATATACTGCTTTTCTGTGGAAGGCAGTGTATGGTAAAAACAGCATTTTAAAAAACCAGCAAGAGAGAAAGAAAGAAGCAGGGAAATAAGTTGAGTAACAGTGTACCTGGATGTGCAAGATTACTAGAGCGGGTCGAGATGACTCTATCTAAATCTTAAATCTAAATGTGATACACCTCACTAACCTCATATAAACGGATGAGAGCGCACTGTGGTTAATATCAGCGCTGACCAGCATTAGCAGCTGTGCCAAGTAAGCCATATATACATGGAAAATTATGTGTTGTGGAACAGTCTGGGTACAGTGATACCTTGGTTCTCAAACTTAATCCGTTCTAGTAGTCCGTTCCAAAACCAAAGCGTTCCAAAACCAAGGCGCGCTTTCCCATAGAAAGTAATGGAAAACGGATTACTCCGTTCCAGACTTTTAAAAGCAACACCCAAAACAGCAATTTAACATGAATTTTACTATCTAACGAGACTACTGATCTATAAAATGAAAGCAATAAACGATGTACTGCAGTCACACAATCAATCCATGGCTGATCCGGGTACCACACAATCACAAAAACAAAAGAGCCGCAAAAACAAAAAGGCAAAATAAATAGAAACAGACAGACCTCAGCATAACGCTCAAAATGGAAGTGTGTCATTCAAAACGGAAGGGAAATAAAAACTGAGCATGTTCGGCTTCCGGAAAAAGTTCGCAAACTGGAACACTTACTTCCGGGTTTGCAGTGTTTGGGTTCCAAGTTGCTTGAGTACCAAAGTGTTTGAGAACCGAGGTACTACTGAACAGTGGTACCTCAGGTTAAGTACTTAATTCGTTCCAAAGGTCTGTACTTAACCTGAAACTGTTCTTAACCTGAAGCACCACTTTAGCTAATGGGGCCTCCTGCTGCCGTGGCGGCGCTGGAGCACGATTTCTGTTCTCCTCATGAAGGAAAGTGCTTAATCTGAGGTACTATTTCTGGGTTAGCGGAGTCTGCAACCTGAAGCGTATGTAACCTGAAGCGTATGTAACCCGAGGTACCACTGTGCTTCAGGTTACATGCGCTTCAGGTTACAGACTCCGCTAACCCAGAAATAGTACCTCAGGTTAAGCACTTTGCTTCAAGAGGAGAACAGAAATCGTGCTCCGGCGGCACGGCAGCAGCGGGAGGCCCCATTAGCTAAAGTGGTCTTCAGGTTAAGAATAGTTTCAGGTTAAGAACGGACCTCTGGAACGAATTAAGTACTTAACCCGAGGTACCGCTGTATTAGGAAAAGAAGAGAAAAGCTTCAGTGATCTAACTCCTCGAGTAGAGTGTTACACTAATCTAGGACACTGGAGAATGCAGGAAGAAGGATCTTTTGGGATCTCCTTTTCACACGCTCTAAAGCAGTTGAGTCGAGAGTTATCGCCTCTCTTTCCTGGTCAGGCTGGCTCTGGAACCTCAGCAGGGCTGGAATAAATTTTGCCATCGGTGCAACTCCATGCTTCGGAGCAAGACATAATAAGCTGCTGGATTTCTTCCGGTTGTGCAGTGAAAGTCGATGCTTCAAGCAACTGCTAGCAACCACTGTTAGTTGTGGCTTGTCCAAGTTAACTAGTGCTGCATGCGCCAACATGTGGTTTAAACCCTTAACTGAATTAATCATTTTCACATGGAAAACAATAATGCTGGAGAAGTACCGTACAAAGTTGTCATTACAGCTCTAAAATAGTGGCAAGGCAAGAGGTAGCACAGCTGTGTTTATACCACTTTATACCATTCCTGTTACATTCATTTGTATCTCAAACCATTTTCATATACAGTGGTACCTCGGGTTAAGTACTTAATTCATTCCGGAGGTCCGTTCTTAACCTGAAACTGTTCTTAACCTGAAGCACCACTTTAGCTAATGGGGCCTCCCGCTGCCACCGGAGCACAATTTCTGTTCTCATCCTGAAGCAAAGTGCTTAACCCGAGGTACTATTTCTGGGTTAGCGGAGTCTGTAACCTGAAGTGTATGAAACCCGAGGTACCACTGTATATGAGAGCCACACGGACTGTTCTTGTCATGTGTGATTATTGCCAATACAGTGGTACCTCAGGTTAAGTACTTAATTCGTTCCAGAGGTCCGTTCTTAACCTGAAACTGTTCTTAACCTGAAGCACCACTTTAGCTAATGGGGCCTGCCGCTGCGCTGCCAGAGCACGATTTCTGTTCTCATCCTGAAGCAAAGTTCTTAACCCGAGGTAATATTTCTGGGTTAGCAGAGTATGTAACCCGAGGTACCACTGTACATAGAGGTTCTAGGCAATACAGGTTTTAGGTTCAACAGAAAGAGGGCCAGTTTTAAAGAGGCCTGCGTGTAGGAAATTAGCTCTAGGTTACTTGGGGGGTCACTTAAAAGATGGGGTGTCTTTGTCCCCCTGCCCCACTCCTCAGGTGAGTTATCCAGCCATATCCATGCAGCTGCTGTTCCCCTGGAAAGGAAGATACAGCCAATCAGAAGAATGGGTTATTAAATCAAGATGGGAAAAGGAAGTATTATTTTTATAATCACCACCAAAATTAGACAATCCAAACTTGAATCTGCAACAATGGCTGTGCAATCCTATACATGTCTTCTCAGAAGTGAGTTCAATGGAACTTCCAGGTCTGTGGGTGGAGCACTGCAGCCTGCATCTCACATCTTGAAAAATTCAAAATTCTTCATTTTTTGAGTATATTAAACGTTAATTTTGCCCTCCATTGTCTTGCACTTGGGACACAAAAGTTTTATGGTCATCTTAAAATGCTTGGACTGAACATTGCCACTGGTGTCTATGAGAAATTGGTCGTATTCCTCTATTGTTACATTTTGAATGCCCCCTTTTTCGTGCTCCACATTTTTATAGAATGAAAAATAGTTTTCCGATTGTGTTAGAAGAGGCAACTACTCTTTTGGGAGTGTTTGTTAATTACACGCAGCCACTTTTCACTAGCGCCAGATTCTGGTATCGGCGTTAGTTGATTCTCTTTGCATTTACTTGGAAGTTGGCCTGATAGATTTAAATGGAACTTTCCCGCAAGTAGCTGTTCAGTTATGATCAGCTTACGTTTTAAGAAAATGAAAATTGTGCGTATTTTGAAAAGGCAAACATGATTCCAAAACACAAATGCCGATTTGCATCAGTCATGCAGGAAAAAATTCAGATGGAGAAGAACCTTGCTAGTAAAACGTTGCTGTGAGTTCCTTTGCAAACGGGAATCTTCAGCCGGCTATAGCTTGTCAAGGGGCTAACTTGCTCAAGTGTATTAGAGCGTTTCTCCTGCGTTGCAAAAACCGACCTCCCCACCGCTAATGTTTTAAGTTTCCCTACACAGATACAAACCAAGGATGAGCAATACAAACGTGCGGCATTTGAAGGGGCCTTAGGCTGCCCCTGGGCATGTACAGAGTGCTGAGTAGCCACGGCCCCAGCCACCTGGGTTTAGGGCAGGCAATGCCCCCACCCTGTTGACACGTGGCTTATGCAGTAGCCTTCAAATGACATCTCCTTTACTGGCCAGGCTGACGCGCAAGAGGCGACCGTTGCGTTTGGGTCTGGTTGCATCTTCGGCCCGAATCTCTTGCGCTTACGCTTAGCAGCGGTCCGGAAACGGGCCTGCAACGCCTGCGCTTCTTGCGCCAAGTTCCTCGCGCCCTCCGACCGGTTTTGCCGGTTTCCCCTCGGTGCGCCCAGAGCAGGGAGGCTGCAGAGCCGCGCGTCTCCTCTTCAGGAGAAACCTCTCTCCCGGGGCTCTCCAATTAGCTCCCTTGCACGCTTTGCAGAAGGCAATGGAGAGGCGAGCTGCCTGGCCTGTCAGGGGGGCGAGCGGGGAGGGGCGCGCACACCAAAGACCAGCTCAACCCAGAGACTGTGGAAAACTGAAACTTCCCTTTCGCCCCCGGTCTCAGGTTCCAGGGAATCTCTCCTCACCCATCTCCCGCTTTTACGCAATTTGCAAAAGTTTCCTGGCCGCCTCCTCCTGCTGCGTCTCCGAATTCGACGCCGTCTTCCCACCTCGGGGCTCGCCAGTCCTGAACTTGTCATTGATTTCTTAGCGCCAATACGTCTTGCAAGTGACGGGGGAGGTGAGGAGGGCGTAGATCGTTCTCTCTCCATCCCAGCGCCTTCCCTTCCGGGCCTCTAGAGCTCTATATATTTCCCATTCTTCCACCCCCTCCTCCTGGGCAAATATATGGCTTCATATGACCGATCAAGCCCAAAACGTCTACTCATCAGTCATATCCCACGGCCTGTTTATAAAAGTATAACGAGACGCACAAATACTGCTCGCAGCAGACTGTCTCTTTAGCAGGTTGGTCCAAAAAGACTGGAGAGGAGGAACCTGGAAGGGGCGCGGGGTGCAATGAGTTCCCCGGGGGAAGCGCCTGAAGGAGGATGGGGGCGGGGGCAGGCGGAACTGGGTGCAGAGGGGAAAGGTCTGCCCGGCTTGGGGTTGGTGGCGAGCCAAAGGAACGGGTCGTCCTCCTACCTGGTCCTGCCACCACGGGTGTTTTTCGTGTCCTCTTGAAACCGTAAGCACCTCGAGTACATTCTCAAACAAACAAACACCAACGGATTTTAACGCGGGCGGATTGTTAACCAGTTTTTCGTTTGGAAGACCGGTTAAAAAATTAAAAAAAATTGTGACTATCAGAACAGTTTCTCTCTTGGGCTGGGTTACGCGCAGCCTTCTCCAAATCTTGATTTCCTTGCACCTCTGTGTCTGAAAATCCTGTGTCTGAAATCCTGTGCGCTCCTATTGGACACAGCGAAAATGTTGTTCTCTAAACCACCCCATTCAAATAATAATAATAATAATAATAATAATAAAGTCATTTAGCCCTCATCCTATAATCACGCCGAGACTTCCTCCGATTCTCCTCTTTTGAGATCCTAATACGGAGTTGTAACCTGTTTAAAAAGCAATAAGCAACAATGCAAATATTTAACAAAAAGAAAAGGGAAGCCCTGCTTTTTGTAGAAACTGATCCAGCCTTGTATTTTTTGCATGCTGGAAACAAGTAATTTCCCTGTATATTAAAGCGGGCGTGGGCGGCGAGTTAACCTGAACAAGAAACGTGTCACCAAATATTTATGAATGGCTGGTGAGCAGTGACCTTTATTAATTCTATTCATTTTCCGAAGGTTTCCACGGCTGTTTACTATGCAGCTGGGGCTCATTCGTTCTCCAGATTATATAAACTCGGCTGTGTGGTTTTTTTTCCCCATACAAAAAAACCAAAATAAAAAATATAAATAAACGCAGCCTTTACAGTTCAATGCGTGGCTCATTTCCAGCTCAGAGGGGGTCCGATCCCACCGAAGTCCTGCTCGGGAACGTGGGAGCTACTTGCTTTGTGCCCCGAAAGTCAAACGCCCCCCAGGAACGGGCAAGCTGCGGGGCAGCCATTTCCAGCTCAGGACATTCTTGCCCCAGATGTCCAGACCGGACTAACGCGCAGCCCTTTCCAAACTTTGCAGGGAGAGAAGCATTTCTTCCATTTCTTCCAGCCCAGTCTTTGAAAAACAACAACTGCAGCTTGAGAAACGGCCAATTGATTTCCTCTGGTCAGAATCGTGTAATAGCCACATTCTGCTGTAAACCGGTTCTATGGCAAATCTAGAAGGTTCTGGCGTCGCATGGAACGATGTAAGAGTCCCGATCCTAAGGTCCTTATACTGAGGAGTAATTTTCCAGGGAAGTGAATGCTCTGTCAAATAAATGGGGCAGATAATGCTCAAATCGCACCGACAATGGCCCGTATATTTGCTTGGAAATAAACCCCAGGTTGTAAGTGGGACTTGTATTCCTAAAGTGTCTGATGCATAGCTATCAACTTTTTCCCTTTTTTAAGGGAAATTCCCTTATTCCGAATAGGATTCCTCACAAGAAAAGGGAAAAGTTGACAGCTATGGTCTGATGAGAACATACGCAATATCAGGTTAATAATAATAATAATTTATTATTTGTACCCTGCCCATGTGGCCGGGTCTCCCCAGCCACTCTGGGCTGCTTCCAACAAAGATTTAAAATGTCACACATTAAAAACTTCCCTGAACAGGGCTGCCTTCAGATGTCTTCTGAATGTCAGGTAGTAGTTTATCTCTTTGACATCTGTTGGGAGGGCGTTCCACAGGGCGGGTGCCACTACCAAGAAGGCCCTCTGCCTGGTTCCCTGTAGCTTTGCTTCTTGCAGGGAGGGAACCGCCAGAAGGCCCAGGGTGCTGGACCTCAGTGTCCGAGCTGAACGATGGGGATGGAGATGCTCCTTCAGGTATACTGGACCTAGGCCGCTTAGGGCTTTAAAGGTCAACACCAACACTTTGAATTGTGCTTGGAAACATACTGGGAGACAATGTAGGTCTTTCAAGACCGGTGTTATATGGTCTCAGCTGCCGCCCTCAGTCACCAGTCTAGCTGCCGCATTCTGGATTAGTTGTGGTTTCCGGGCCACCTTCAAAGGTAGCCCCACGTAGAGCGCATTGCAGTAGTCCAAGTGGGAGATAACTAGAGCATGCACCAGGACACCTGAATCCCGGGTATGTTTATTCCGAATTTGGTGAGGTTCAGTCAAAGTTATCAGTCAAAATGCCTAGGCTTCTCCTGAACGTTGCGTTTACTTCTCTCCAGCGCACCCACCGTCCTGGGTTTATTTATTATTTATTATTATTTTTAGCACCCTCTAAAGTTGACGGTAGAATCGAAATGTAACTATGTTTGGTGGTGGTGATAAGCGAACTCCGAATACATTCTCCGCCCTGTACTGTGGCCTTTTAAAGACGACAGAGCACCTGCCCCGTTCCTCGGAAGTAAAACGCGCCTCCCCTGTGGGGTCAGGTTGCAGCGTAGCATCCTGCGGGCTCTGCGCCCCACCGATTTCTCTGAGCCTGAGAGCGCGTCTCACGTTGCGCATGGGGTTCTGAGAGTTCTGTACAGTTCGTGAGACTTTAGTCAGTGGGGCTTGTTGCGGCCAAGGGTCTATTTGACTGCATAGCGCTCTCATCAGTGAAGGACCTCTTCTGAAAACGCTGATAGGTCCTTTCTCCCCCTTCGAAGCGCGTCAGTTCCTTGGCTCGACTTGGGTGGAGACACCGCCGCTTCCTTTAGTGGCGTAGCGGGAAACTCTGGAGCGCAGAAGCTCTCCAACAAAAATGAACTTTTGACTAAGGCAGCTGCTATGGCTTCAGTAACCTTCCATTAGTCACGCAGCAAAGAAACTTGGAGATCGGGCGCAATAAACAGTTGCAGCATATTAGCCAGGCGTGCGAAATGTAACCGGCCTCTTCCTCTGCTGAGCTAATTTGGTGGGTGGGTAGGAAAGTTGATTGAACTGGCACACGGACAGTTGGGCAAGTGGTACCACGGAGCTGACGCCACCCTCCCCGGCTGCCCTGCCCAGCTCCCCCCCCCCCCCGGGGTCGTATGCCTCTGAGGTTTCCTACATCCTCTAAATAATAGCCACACAACAATATCTCAATGAGATGTGAAGCTAGACCAAAACGCCCTCGTTCCCGTTCGGAACAAGCCGTCGATTATGCCTGGAGGAGATCAGCTAGAGCGGGGCAAAGATCGGGAGGGGATCTCGGGCGGATTCCTGCGCCCCTTCCCCTCGCCTCAGCTTCGTGGCAGCCCTTTCCCATCCATCCCTCAACGGAGGACCCCTGGGCTGGGCAAATCTCTCTCTCTCCCCGCGACGCGATTGGAACCATATGTTTGGCGCATTCATCTCCTTTCAAGCTATTCTTCGGGGCGCTAACTGCGAACACGTTTTCGTCGCCTTGAAATTTCCTCCTCTCTCCTTCTGATTTTCTTCCCCCCAATTAAAAGCTTAACAGCCCTGGAAACGGAGTTCATGTGGTGAAGTTTACCGCGGGCCCCGCTTCTGAAAAGCTTTCTGCTGCGATCCCATTATGTGCTTGACTAAACCTTTTCTGCGCGCAGCAATGGGACTCGCTCTCGTCAGGTGTTGGGTTACAATAGACTCTCAGGCAGGGGACGTCGGAGCAACATAAATACGAACCTGGCCCTGTGGGGAGATGTTGTCAAATACGAGGGGCTGGGAGGGAGAGAGAGGGGGACCCCGACGCCATTCACACCCGAAGGGGACAGCGAGGCATCCAACGGCCCGAGGGCCGTGAGCTGGACCCCAATGAAAGGGCGCCCCCCCCTCCCCGCGCCCCACTGCCTAACATGCCTTTGAAGCCCCCTCGGGAGCTAAGGTAGGGGAGAGGCCAGGCCGGCTCTCCAGGGGCCGCCAGATCGCCTCCCTCCCTCCCTCCCTCTCTTTCCCCCCGCGATGCAGCTCAGCAACGGCGTCGGGGGGCTCCTGTCTTGCCAGAAAGACCCGCCGCTTCCAACAGCAGCGCCGTCGAAAGGAGCGCGGTGAGGGTCGCCAGCGCGCAAGATTTCATCTGGATCGGGGCCAGTGAAATATCCTGCAGGGAGCCAGAGACGTGTTTCATCGCTCCGCCATCCCCTGTCTCTCAGCCACACTGCTTCTCTTTATTACACTCGCAAGAAATATTTCTTTCTTTGCTAAATTGATTCCTTTCCCTTCTCGTCTTAAAGAAACCCGATATATAATGAGGATCTTTTGCTGCAGTATTGTATTTTTTTTAAAAAAAATTGCCTGGACGCCCGTTGTGATTTGTGGTGATTTTCTGCCTATATCTTTCCACAGTAATTTTTAAAAACACGATTTAGAGTGCTCCTCAAGCCGCTTATCGACGCATTTGCAGGCGTTATTTTTGAGTTATTGAACTTAAATTGATCTCCTTTTCATGCGTCTCCCCGTTCCGTGGGATTTTAAGTCTTCACCTTCTCCCTCAACCAGGCCGCGGGCACCTGCTTGGCCACTGTGAGAACAGGTTCCCAGGCCAGGTGGGTCTAGGGGCCTGATCCTGCCTTGTTTCCTGCTTGGACGGCCTGCACAAAATAGATCCCCCGGCGCCGGCCTTTACCAGACCTTGTTAACTTTCCTAACGGTGGCATTTCGAAATAAAAGTTTAACTAAAACGGGGTTGGCGCTTAGAAATTAAGGGGCAAGGAGCTGCCTATTCTAACGCTCCCAGTCTGTTCTGGAGGCGTTTGGTGGAGAGAATAACAATAACCATTCGCTGATTAAATAACAAAGGCTGATATTCGCAGGCAGCCGGAATGCGGAGCAAAACCAAACAAACCGGCAGCCAACAAACAGGATAAAGAAACCGGGAGCGTTTGCTCTTCTCTTCCGTTTGGTAAGAAAACCGACTGGTGTATTTACCTGAACAAATCAAGCGTTTCCATAATAGCGCATTTTATATATTTTTTTAAAAAAACCGATACAAAGATATATAGTCCTGCGGAATTATTTCCATAACCTTGTCACGTGCGCGTGGTCACTGTATTTAGATTTTTGTAGAATCCCACAGCCTTTCTAGCCGCGCGTTTTGAGAAAGTGACTATTAACCAGTTTCTGGGTTTTGTTTTTTTAAAAAAAATGAGCGTTATTAAATTTTATTTCGGACAGGAGGTATTTTGTTAAAGACACGGGCGCTGGTCCGGGGAACATTTAAAAATAAGCTCTTTTAACCTGCAGGTCAGATTGGAGTCGGCAGGATTGTGTACCAGAGTGGCTGGTTTAAGGATGCAGTGCGTAAGATACAAGAATCCTGCACCGGGATGTTGGCTCCCGCTCCTCCTCAGGAAAGCATTCCCTGCCATGTACTCCTTATTTCCAACCCCCACCAGATAATATCGTGCCAATTTAAAGCATCCCTCTCCTGCTTTCTTTCCGATGGAGGGGATAACACTCAGAGGGGCTGGTCTGGGCCTAAGGCCCTTGGACATTTGTAGCAAGGCGGTTGCTGGTGAAAAACAGACGGCCCAGAGGAAAGGGTTAAGCCTCGAAGCTGCCCTCCGGCTTTAGGCAGCTCCTAACCAATCCCTAGTCCTCAAAGTTTGAGAGGAGGGGGCGGAACGGAGCCAATCGCTTCCCAGCAACTCATCCGCGCGAGGCTTGCCGGGGGGCGCCGCTTATTTCCTAGCCGGGATCCTCTGGGTACAGACGGGCGCGCCAGACGCGTCAGCCTGCAATCTTGCGGGCAGATCGCGCTGCTGCCAAGAGCGTGCCGGTCAAAGGGGCATGCAGAGATCGTGTGGGATTGCGGAGCTCCTTTTGGGCTGTGTCTGGTGCTTGGCTCGCGCGTGAAGGAGCGAGAGACAGAGAACTGGCGTCGGGGAAAGCTCAAGGCAGCTGCAATCTCCGCTCCGCTTAGCTGCTGCTGAGCCAGTCAACAGATCCCGTTGCGCGCAGTTGGTGGAAGGGAAAAGGCGCCCTGAACGTCGCCCAGCAACCTCCCGCGCTCTCCAGGACGCACCGGCGCCTCTCGCGCTCCGTCTCCCTCGACCTCTCGAGAAAGGAAAGGCTGCTTCCCGGAGGGCAGAGCAGGGGGCGCCGCTGATCTCTGCGCCTGCGGAGGGAAGGAGCTGCAAGGGGCGGAGGGGTTGCCTGGTCGACGAGAGCAAGAAGCGCAGCCGCGGAGGAGGAGGAGGAGCGTCGTGGAAGAGGCGGGCAAACCCGGAGCCCGTCTGCCAGCGGTACTCCAGCTCTGCCTCGAAGGCGCGCACAGGCGAGACCCTTGTGCGTGAGGATGCGGCGGGCGAGCGGCGGGCCGAGGCCGTAGTGGCTGTCCCGGGACTGCCGTCGAGGCTGCGCTCCCCGGCTAGCGCACCCGCCCGCCTTCCCGCCGCGCGCCTGGGCCCTGTCAGCGCGCCATGAACGGCTACGGCTCGCCCTACTTGTACATGGGGGGCCCGGTGGCGCCTCCGGCGCGGGCACCCCTGCAGCGGACGCCCAAGTGCGCACGCTGCCGCAACCACGGCGTGCTGTCGTGGCTGAAGGGCCACAAGCGCTACTGCCGCTTCAAGGACTGCACGTGCGAGAAGTGCATCCTCATCATCGAGAGGCAGCGCGTCATGGCCGCGCAAGTGGCGCTGCGCAGGCAGCAGGCCAACGAAAGCCTGGAGAGCCTCATCCCCGACGCCCTGCGCGCCCTGCCCGCCGCTGCCGCCGCCGCGCCCGGCTCGGCTGGGGCCACGACCACGGGACACCCCGGAGTAGGAGCAGCAGCAGGAGCCGCTGCAGCCGCCGTCGCCCCCTCGGAGGGACCCCCGGGCACACCGCATCGCCCGCCTATGGAGCTGGCCGCCGCAGCCCTCCGCTGGGCTTCGGAGCAGCCCGCCGCCGTCCAGCCGCCGCAGCTGCCCAAAGCAGGTAAATGGGAGTGCGGGGGGGCGCGCGGGGGGGCAAGGCTCCTAGAGGCAACCAGTGGCGCATCGGGCCCCACAAGCAGCAGGGCGAGGGGTTTCAACTAGGCTGCTTTGACTTCTCCGCGGATTATAAGGGGTTCATCGGCTTCCGGGGCGCAGGCGGCCGAACCACATCTCAGCCCCGGAACTCGGGGAAGCGGCAGGGCCCGGAATTTACTCTAAGGAAACAGGCAGTTCCCGCAGACATAGACGGGGGACACGGTGGTGAAGACGGAGGCTCTTTCCGAAGTGGAGCTGTAGGCAGCCGTCGTAACTTCGCTGAAATAAAAAACAAATCCGGTTGAAATCTAGTGGAGACTTAGTTGCAAGTCGCCCTCCGGCTTAAACTGTATGCCTACGGCGTCGGGGCCCGATCCCTAGGCAAAGGCTAAAGGGGTATTGTAATGAATCGGGAGATTCCCGCGCGCCCAAGTGGGCTCACGCAGGGACACAACTTTCCCTGGGCCGTGGAAAACTTCGCGGGGGGTGGGGAGTGGCGAGGTTTCTTTCTGGTGTGCGGCGGCCTCTTTCTTCTGCCGTCGGGAAGGAAAGGGGAAGAGCAAAGCGGGGGCGAGGGAACGGTCTCCATTGGGAAGAGGGTGCTGCGTTGGGGCGGAAACGCATCTTCTCCCGCCTCCTACTTGGGAGGCAAATAGAATCACCGGCATGGGGCGCATTTGGTCCCCCGACGGCTTTCCTTGGCGGGGCGGCGTGTCCCGTTGTCCGGGGAGCGAGAGAGACTCTGACATCCATGACGCGTAGTGAGGACAGGCGGAGGCGGGGTAGGCCCTTCTCTTCCCAACCGGGACCGGATTTTGGGGTGGAAAGCTGCTGTGCGCGAGGCCGAGGACAGGAGGGGAAGGGATCCGGCCTCGGTCTCTGCCTCCCGGTTACCCGCGGACGCTCCTCTTTCCCAAGGGCGCCAGTTCTTTTCGGGACAACGAGGAAGCTGAGAGACAACCACCCCCGAAGGGCCGTCTGTGAGCTTTTCTTAAGGAAAGAAGCGATATCCCCACGCAGTACAACATTGCGCGTGCTTACTCAGAAGTAAGCGCTGTTGAGTCCAGTGATGCTTACTCCCAGGTCACCAAGCGTGGGGCGCCTCAGCCCCCTTGCCATCGAGGGGCGCTGAAGGGGCCGGACAGCGCCTCCACAGCGATTCTTCCTCCTCCTCCGCCCATGAATAAAGGTGTGATCAGGTCTCCTTCACCTGTAGGACTCGGGGACATCTTCCTCCGCCCGTTTAGAACCTGATATTTCAGAATATTTCGACACCCCCCCCCACGACGTCTCTCAGAGACCTCGGTATGGTTTGTAACAGATCCGCGGTACAGATGAGGTGTCCCTATCCATCCAGGGTGAACTCTAAACTCGCCGACTGGGGAGTAAGTCTTCGTGAGCTCTGTGAGCCTCCGCTTCGAATAACAACTCGCGGGATCTGCTCGATCCTGTCGCGATCTTGACTGCAGAGGCTGACCGTCCCTTTGCTCTGCGCGCTTCGCCTTGTGAAGCGGAATCCCGGGGGGCCTACCCCAAGGTGACTGGAGTCAAGGATCCAGGGGATCCATAAATACTGAGCCAGGGATAGGGACCTTCTAGCCCAGGGAGCCCATCCGTAATTTTGCTGGTCCTCGGCGGCCAAGCAGCTGCTGTTTGCGGGTTCGTTTAATAAATAAAACCAGCCCGACCCCCTCTCGGTCCAGTCTTCTTCTTCTTCCCAGCGCTTAACAGTAATTCCCAATTGGTGGTCCGTGAGCCCCGGCGAGTCCGCATAACCCACCCAGGGGACCCCATGGTGCGAGTCACGTAACAAAAACTACCATAGAAATATCACACTTTTCAAAAGTAGGGACTTCATGACTTGGCTTTGGAAAAACAGGCTGACCGCAGCACTTAGCTAGTCGGAAACGACCGGTGAGGAGATGCTGTTTTGGGGTAGACAGGGGGAGACTGCAATTTACATTCCTGTCGATCCAGGGAATTTAATAGTTGGAAGAAATGAGGGAAATGTCAGACACTGAGCTGTGAAATGCGGGTTAGTGATCGTTCGAAGCTAATATTTTTAGCGTGAGGAACGCTGTGCTCTGGAAGAAGAGGAGCCCGTGTAATGTAAGCAGGTTCGGCCCTTAAAACGGATCCTGAGTAAGAAAGGCCCCTGGGACCTCGCCCTCTTCGAAGGTGCGTCGAGCTTTCTGAGTGGTCGTATTCAGGATTGCATTGTACTTAAGCCGGCGTCGTAGCGCCCCTGAGCCTGTGCAGCCGCTGGGAAGTTCAATGTTGCGCGGATTCAGCGCGCCTAACTGCACCAAGGCTCGGACTGTAAGCAGCAGGGACTTACTGCCCAATCCTATCCACATATACTTGGTGAGTAGGCCTTTCTCCCTGGTAAGCATGCATAGGATCGCAGGGCAAGCTTTGTTGCAGATAATGCAAAGACCTGGGGAGCCAGGTGTGCGCTTAGAATCAAAATGTGTGTCTGTCCTGTTTATGGAGATCAGCCCGAGTAGGCTTTTACTCACCGCCAGATTTTCCTGCTGCAGAAACTTGGTGGAAAGATTCAGGCCACAAGTCGCCGACCTGTGTCAAATCGGCGAGGAGACTGCGACGAATAGAGAGTCCTAAAAATATACAACATCCAGGTGAAATTGGAGACCCGTCGGCGCTCAGGGTCTGGTTGATTCGGCTGCAGCAGCAGCAGCAGCAGTCCTGCGGCGCTGCAATAAAGGTTGTAACGAGCTAATAAGGGTAGCAGGGAAAATCCCATCAGGACCTCACAGCTCCCTGGGAGAGGATTTATGGGGTTTATCTGCCATCTCGGCAGCTGTTTCTGCGCGGAACCTGCGCCATCACCTCTGCGGCCCATTCTAGGAAATTCAGAGAGACTCACAAGCCGCCCTGGTCCCCCCAGTTCCATCAGGAAACGACTATCGCCCTGTTTTCCTTTTGTCAAATGTGATTTTGCTGTGCGCGCGCGGGTGTGTGGAGAGAGCCGGCTCCCCGCAAGATCAAGGCCCCTCTCAAGACTTTTATCAGGTTTCAAAGTACTGTGCTAGCTTGCAGGGGACTTAGTAGAAATAACCTTTGCTGCTTAATTGGAAAATGAAAGAGGAGGCGGGGAAACAAGGCGGGGGAGAGAGTGTATAAACCCCGGAGAATATTCGTTGTAGACAGTTTCCTTCTTGGTGATGTCCTCTGTCTCCAAACTCACACTCACCTTCATAATTATAAATTAAACGTTTAACCCTCCTAATCTTTATTTCTTTAAATAACACTATCTAGTGCATTTCTAGGGCAGCTAACAGCTTACCATCACCCCCCCCCACTAACCAATGCAACATTCATAACAAAACAATTACAATTCTTTTAAACAACCAAACATTTAAAACTTCGCAGAGTCCGGATTACAGAACAAGGCTAATAAAAAGCTCGCTTAAGCAGAATCGTCTTCCCTCGACAGTGGGAAGAGCGAGTCTCTCCCGTAGCAAGGAGCCCTACTCTTGAGGTGCCGGCACGAAAAAGGCCCTTTTGGGCATCTAGACCAAACTTTTAAGACTTCGAGAGCATAACCAGTTCCGAAGAGCGCCAGGAAGGGTTGACAAACGACGGGAGCGCTTCTGAAATAGGCTTCGTATGCGCTCAGCCCCGTGTTCTGCTGGCTATCATACCTGCTGCATTCTGGGCCGACTGGAATTGTTGTAAAACTGTCAATTTCGTTTTGTTCCCCGCCAAAAAAATAATAATAGGTAACTAAACTCTTCCCTCTCTTAGCCCATCAAACAATTAGGAGGCTGCCAATCTACATTTATTTTTTATGTGATGAGGGGTAGGAAGTGGAAAAAATAAAAATTGTATCAACAGTATCCTCTACTCGGGAGAGGCCTATTAAACTTAGCAGGTCTGACTTCCGAGTAAACATGCAGTGGAACAGGATGCGCAGTGGCTCTGAGTTCCAGGTGCGGGGATTTAAAATATAACCGTGCTGATTTCGCATGAAGATCAGTGGATGGCATCTAACGCTAGTCTTGCTCAGAGAAGACCTCCTGAAGACAATGGACTTCTCCGGAGTTCCGTTGCACTTGGAAGCAAAGGTCTGAGGCACGCCGCCGGATCTTGCCCTGCGCTTTGGATGTTCCTCCTTTAAGTCAACTTATAGTATACCTCGATCGCCAAGGACGTCCGTTGAGTGGGAAACGAGCGGTTGTTTTACTTCAAGAAGTGGGCCTGATCCGGAACTGGCCTCGAGGTGGCCGCCCTGCCTCCTCTTAGGCCTGGCGACCTTAAACTCAGACGTTCCTCGGTTTCCAAGTCTCATTCGAAATGAAGCGAGTTTACTTTCGCGTAACAACAGTTCAGGAGTACGCTGCGTCGCGTTCCTTCAAGGTTAGACGTTGGTGAGTGCGTGTGCGGAGTTAGCACGCGGAATGCTGGTTTTTGTACCACTGCCGTGGCCCTTTCGTGGCGGATTGTGTCAGGAAACTTTTTGGGAATTTTCCTTCTCCCATTAAACCTGGCGGCGACTCTTTCTCCGAAAGGAGAGACTCGCAGATGCGTTTGACTATCCAGCGCACTAGCCGAAGGAGCGCGGAAGGGGCTGCGGACACAGCGGCACGGTCTCTCAGCTTGACCCCTTCCTCGAAGACTTTCCGCCCGGACCCTGGGTACCTGCGCGCATTTCGGCCTCTGGAAAGCGTGGCTGGGATGGGATACATACCATATAAAGAAAAGTGTGGCGTGCCCTCTCCACCCCATACAAACACAGGGTCGTCTTAGACGAGGCTGCTTCTGTGCGTAAGAGAGGGAGAGGTTTCAGAACTCGAACACAATCCTGGAGCCGTCGACCTTGCTCCGAGGGGGCCTGGACTGCGGCGCTGCGTAAAGGCGCTTAGATTAGGAAGGGCGAAGCAGGCGAAGGGGAAGCTGGTGCCCAGGCTCCTTATTATTCGGGGCTGAGGTGGGGAGAATTAATGTAGACCGCCGCGTCTCCGGAGCATTTAGATATTTCGGGACCAAAGAAAATATTGCAACACACGGCGAAACCTCGACTGTTGGGTTTTTTGGGGAGGAGGGGCGCGGGACTTAGTCCTCTTCGGTTTTCACTTTTATACGCGATGCACTGGGAAGAAGTTGGGGATATTTTCCTTTTTTTATTTCCGAAAATCCGAATGAATGTTGTTTTCTGGATAGGATTGCAGCCTTGCTTGCCCAGCGCATCGCGTTCCACACTCCAGTTCCACAGGTTTCTTTGGAATGAATAGTCACCATTCCCTATGGATCCAGAATAAATATTCCCACTTGATTCCAGCCCCACTTTTGGAAATGCGCGCTGCTCAATAAGCATTAATTTAAAGGTTTGTGTGATGCTTAGAATAATTGTATTAATTTGTAACAGCCTGGTGACAATTTGTTAAAAATTATGGAAAATCAATTAAAAAAGAATTGGCATAAAAAAGAATAATAGAATTGTAGAGTTGGAAGGGAACCCGAGGGTAATCTAGTCCAACCCCCTAAAATGCAGGGAACCTTTTGCCCAATGGGCTCGAACCCACGAACCTGAGATTTGTGGGATTTTTACAATGCAGTCAAACCAACGATGCATGTTTGCTACATAGGCGCATGAGAGGAACTGAAGCTCAGAGTCCTGTAAGTTCCCTCTGAGAGACGCTCCCACAGTGCCCTGCTAGGGGAAGGCGTATCCACTCCTATAATCTCCTCACCTGGCTGGGCACTTCCTCTCTGCTCTTTGCCCTTTCAACTTCATCTCAGCAATGTAGAACATCTGGATGTCCGAGCTGCATTGCTCAGACACCATTTTAAACCAGACTAAAGTATGTCTTTGTAACCTGGTTACCATTTTAAGCTTGCCTGAACAAAGCTGCTGTATCTGTTACTCTTCAACAAGTATTCCGAGTGAGTAAATGTTATTTTTACCTTTTGCAAGACTGCTTGATTATTGTTTTAAGAAAATGGGAAATACCAGGGGAATCCAGTTTGCCTTAAAATAATCCTGGATTACTTAAACCAACAGGCTAAAACTGGCCTATCTAAGCTTCCTCATTCTAAGATGCAAAGGGATAAGTTCTGCTGAATTTACAAACGTGAGGAAGGAATGATAATAGAATGATATAGAAACCCTCTCCTAGTTTCTATAAAAATCTCATCAATATTAAGCAGTGCCGGATTTGCGTATAAGCTAAACAAGCTATAGTTTAGGGCCCCACTCTCTTGGGGCCCCCCAAAAAATGTAAAGGAAAAAAACACCTGGATGTACTGGATCAAAAACTTTGATAAAATACATATTTTGTTATGTGCAAATGGCTTTAGATACGTTTTAGGTCCATAAATTACCATATAACATATATTCAACACAAAAGAACAGCGACAATTTGTTATTGACAAAGAACAGCTGGACATAAAAAGGGCCCCATTCCCTTCAGTAGCTTAGGGCCTCACCAAACCTAAATCCGGCACTGATATTAAGAGTCAAATGGTCTACCTACCGACTGAGCTTTTCCTTCTCCAGTTTTGCCTCCGAATCTGCAGGCATTTTGACTGCAGCTAGTAAGACAGAGTCGGTCACGACTGGACCTAATGGTCAGGGGTCCCTTTACCTTTACCTTTGTAGGACTTTAGGGGAAAAGCGTTAAGAGTGTTCTTGGGGGTTTCATTCCCGACTCTTTCTCCCCTTCCCAAGTAAATGTGCGTAGCAGGTTCGCAGCCTTAAAGTTTCCAGTGAGCAAAGCGAGGCTACAATTTTAAGCACTCGCACTGCGGAGTAAGGCTGCAGTTCTAGGAGAAAGTCTGATCGATAGGGCTTACTTCTGAGTAAAAATGTAGAGGGTTGCTTTGTAAGATCAATGGGGTTCACTCCCGCTTAACATGTTTAGGATTGCTCTCCATAAGGCTGCAATTATCCGGTCCCAGTTTGCTTGGGACGAAGACCTCTTGATTTAAATGGGATTTCCCACTGAGAAATTGTCAATTGTCAGTTGTCAACAACATAGCCGAAAAGGTGTGGGGAGAATGAAATAGCGAGACGTGTAGATAGAAAGGAAACTTGCTATCTGCATATTTCGCCTTAGCGCGATTCCTGCTGCTCCAGTCCGGTTCTAAACGATGGGTGCAAAGTACTGGAGTACGTACATAACTCAGACACATGGCTGTTTTAAATATTTTCTTCTCTATTTTATGTGGTTCCTGCCTCTTAAGTCCTCCGCTGAGTATTTTAGGACCCATGATACATTGATTCCCTTCTTTCTGCGAAGGGAACCACAATTCTCCCCCACCTCTCCAATATTTTGCTGCTGACTTTAAATAAAAAATTAATAAAATAGAAGAAGAAAGGAACAGTTTAATTGAAGGGGGTTGATTTGTCAAAGACGTGTCAATGCAGTGGCTCTCCCTGAAAAGGGAGAGGTACCGGTATGTTTAAACATTTAAATTCAATCCAAAAGTCTTAGAAGAGGGAGAAGGATTCGAGAGATTGTTTGCATCCTTCTGCAGATATGTGTTTACTGTTTTTATTCTATTTTTTTTCCAGCGTTAATGAATGGAAATATAATACTTAAAAGATTTTTACGTGTTCTGGGGTTTGATATTTGTTATATTCTTGTCCTGAACATCCATCTAAAGATTTTAAACAGTGTAATAAATCCTTTATTGTGGAGTGGTAGAGGCTTTCTGTTGCCATGGCTTGGTTTATGTAACAAAACATCACCTGCAGCACCCCTTGTTCTGTGGGCTTAAAGAGAAGGAGCGAAATTCAGAAGAAAGTTGTGCTCTTGCAAGTGACGTTGTGTTCAGTGCCTTGTTTTTACAAAAAAAGTGTCAGTGCTGTAATTAGAATTATTCTTGGACAATTTTTTTTGTTTTACAATTAAGCCAATTTTGTCCTGCGTTAGTTCCTTGAAGCTGAAGGCCTGTGAAATCAGCACCTGGGCAATTCCTTCATTCGAACCAACCAAAAGATCATAAAAGTGTGGCAAGCTTTCAAATTCTTCAGAAATCTTCATCGGGCAAGATGTTAACACAAAGCAGGGAGTGAGGAGGAGTGTATGTGTACAAAAATTAAGCAGATGTTGCAGCCACAAAGTCAGCTTCTGGACTCATTTGCCTTATGGGCCGATTGAAGGCTGAATAAATCTCTTTTTCCCCTCCTGGAAATTTAAGGATATCTGAGCAAGTGTCCCCCCCCCCTCCGCCTGCAGGTACTACAGATAACAGGTTACACATTCAGGATTCTGGGCTAAAGAAGCAATGACTACCACTTTCCTCCAACAGATCGCAGGGCAGAATTAATAACATGTAATGCCGACATCTGCTTAAATGAAAGCTGGTTCCTTAACTTACTTAAACAGTATCTTACTTATACAGTATGGATAGCATCTGTCTCTGGGGGAAAAATATAATTGCTTTGATGAGTTATTATAAGCTCCGCAGCTGAAAAAAAACCTTAGTCATTTTTCTTTCTTTTTTTAGTCCCAACAAAATCAGTTGACAATTTGGTTGGTCATGGTAAAATGACTTGGGGATTTTTCCAAATAAAAGTGGCACTTTAATCCCCATGCTAATGTAACCTTCTTCTTCTTCTGCTTAAGTGATTTGGTGGGAAAAGTTTGTTTATTTGCAGTGCAGAGGACTGGCAACTAGCGTCCCATGAGGTGACATCTTGCTGTGGAAAAAGTGGCAGTGTTTTGCCCCTCCCTCCCTGCCCCACTACCCCTCATTGTGGAACTATAACCAGTGGCGGACCTTGGCATCTCAAATGCCAGTGGTGCCATGTGCAGCACCAAAATCTGGCACCCCTGCCTCTTGTCTTCTGCAGCACCCCAGAAGCCTTGCACCTGGTGCAACCAAACCGGCCGTGCTCCCTTCCACCTTTGCTATAACTCCCATAATCCTTGGCTATTGGCCATGCTGTCTGGGACTGATGGAAGGTGGTCCACCTGCCTGTGCAGGGCCACAGATCCCCAGCCCTGCATTCGTGAGTCCCTAAGCAGCCTCTGAGATTTGTGTCCTGCGTTCCAGGCAACACAACCCTGGAGGGCTTCATTGGCCCCTCCTTCACTTTGGAAATGTGGGATGTGATACCTAAGTAGCAGTCAAGAACCACATTCCTTGTTTTCCTAGAGTGGCATTTCCAGCTGTTTTTGGGAGGGACGTGGCCTGAGAACAGAAGCTCCTTTGAGCTGCAAGAAGCTTATAAATCTGATGGATAGAAGCACGATTGACTCGCACTCCCTGCCTCCCTGATAAATGAACTCCCCAGTTTAAAAGATTACAGTAATCATGGGAGGACAGTGTAAATCGAATCTGATAGCAATAACTTTTGGGGAAGGTCAGGCTCAAGTGAAATGTTACCAGGCAGCAGGCATTTTGTTTGCAAAATACAATCAAAGAGCATTGATGAGAAATTTTTCCTTGCCAGCTAGTCAGCACTTTCTGCTTAACAGCTTTGAGGTGAGGGGAGGGGGAAATCTTCATCCATCAAATGTCCTGGAGAACTCCCTCCAACTAGACTGTTGCTTCTTGAAAAGAGGGGCCGCTCTGGAGGTCTGCCTCTCTGAGGACACACAGATTCAGAACCATCAAAGTATTACATGACTTTGGCACGTGGCGTCAAATCTGCAAAGGCTGTTTTATGGGTGAGTGTGAATATATCCATATTCTAAACTACAATAGGAAGCTGCATAGAAGGTGAACCCCTGAATGGTGGAAAGCAACGATGAAGGCTGCAAATTGTTTACCAGGAAACCAACAGCCAATACAAACAAATGAATAAATTCATTTGGGATAAACTCAGCTATTTATTCAGCCAGAAATCACTTATGCTTCCTTGGCAGATCCAGGAGTATGCACAGTGTCAAAGAACTGTCACCTCAATGAGAAACAACAATTTGAGGCTGACATGCGTAAAATGTTAAAAGAAACAAAGCGATCAAGTGCAATGTTTTAAAATAAAAAGTGATAGTGGAGATCAGTAGATGCCTTTGCTCTTTCTGTTGCTCATAAATAACACTGTTTGCACAATATTTTATTGTTAGGGACGCGGGTGGCGCTGTGGGTAAAACCTCAGCGCCTAGGACTTGCCGATCGCATGGTCGGCGGTTCGAATCCCCGCTGCGGGGTGCGCTCCCGACGTTCGGTCCCAGCGCCTGCCAACCTAGCAGTTCGAAAGCACCTCTGCGTGCAAGTAGATAAATAGGGACCGCTTACTAGCGGGAAGGTAAACGGCGTTCCGTGTGCTGCGCTGGCTCGCCAGGTGCAGCTTTGTCACACTGGCCATGTGACCCGGAAGTGTCTTCGGACAGCGCTGGCTCCTGGCCTATAGAGTGAGATGAGCGCACAACCCTAGAGTCTGGCAAGACTGGCCCGTACGGGCAGGGGTACCTTTACCTTTACTAATCTGTCCAAGTTATTATTAACATTATTTTAGCTAAAGAAGATGCTCCACTACTTTTGAGGAAACTGCTTGTGGACTTGACTCCGAACCTGCCTCAAGTCCAATAACAAACTTGCTATTTTTCAAGCGTTCAGTTTTAGAAAATGCAAAACTGAAGTGTGCCAGCACAGCCATTAGAGGCATGTGTGGAATCCCAGGTGCAAAGCAGTTTCATTTCATAAAAAACAAAATATATTTTAATCAGCTTGACCTCTAAGCAAAGTTAGGCTTCAACTTATACTCTGGATGACTTCTAGTTTCAATGAAGAATTAAAAGGGATACAGTTTGATATATGCAAGGCAACATAAAAAGGAATAACGGAGCAATAAATCATAACTAAACATTGTCCTTCAGCTAGAACTGCTATCCAGAGAGTTAAGGTGTATAGATTTATCAGGTATAAGACAGAATAGAATCATATAGGCATACAAATACTTTCAGTCACTATGTAAGTTCCCAACTTGACCTGTAAGAACTTCCTTGATTTCCCTGTAAAGAATGGCAAAAATGCCCCTTGCTTTCTAGGCTTGTGTCTGAGTGGTTTTGCATTTGCGCTAAGTTGGAACAAATGGCAATCAAGTTTTCTGTGGATTGTCCCTTGTTCCAATTTACACACGGGATACCCGGAAGAGTGGAATACACACTCTCTTTCAGAAACATCTATTGTTTCTTTTACAGATATTTTTCAATCAATGACCCATGAATGAAAGATTTTTATGCAACATGGAAACTTGCAGAGTGCATTCTGAATACTGACTGGCTGTAATAAAAACTGTTATTTTACCAACCTTGTAAAATTTGTTTTAACCTTAACTAATCTTATCAAAACTATTTCTGGTACGTAAGACTCTCTCTCTCTCTGTCTCTCTCTGTCTCTTTGTCTCTCTCTCTCTCTCTCTCTCTGTCTCTCTCTCTCTCTCTCTCTCTCACACACACACACACAGACTGCATTGGCCTGCAGGGGTGCAGCAAATGGTTCTAATCACACTTTGTAAAAGGTAAAGGTAAAGGGACCCCTGACCATTAGGTCCAGTCGTGACCAACTCTGGGGTTGAGGCACTCATCTCACTTTATTGGCCAAGGGTGTACAGCTTCCAAGTCATGTGGCCAGCATGACTAAGCTGCTTCTGGCGAACCAGAGCAGCGCATGGAAACGCCGTTTACCTTCCCGCCGGAGCGGTACCTATTTATCTACTTGCACTTTGACGTGCTTTCGAACTGCTAGGTTGGCAGGGGCAGGGACCAAGCAATGGGAACTCACCCCATCGCAGGGATTCGAACTGCTGACCTTCTGATCGGCAAGTCCTAGGCTCTGTGATTTAACCCACAGTGCCACCCGCATCGCGAATCATGCCTTGTAGCCCTGCTAAAATAAATATCAAGGCACTGGATGTGTAATTTCAAGGACAGCCAAAATATTAGCAGAATTTTTAACATAAAGCATTTCTTTCAAACCACACTGAAAATGTTCTAGACCTAATAATGATTCACCTTTATGATTCATAGTTTTATGAGTCTTCACCCTCCAGCCCCCAGAAATTTGGTGGTTGGGAGAGTCATAGGATACATGAGCTTAAATAAGAGTACATATTTTACAAACTTGGAAATTTTTGTGCTGGGGTAGGTATAGAGTTCAATGTGTTAGAACGTAAGGCATGAGTGTTCACAGTTTCCTTGCTGCTGATGCTTGGTTATTTAAACAGAGTTTTGCATCGAGATATGAGCTCCACAGAATTTGCCTAAATGAAGGAAAGTTGGAGAGGAGAAAAAGAGAACATCCCCTTTGGCAAGCTCATTCTGCACGTCTGTGGTTTTTGTCATGGAAAGGCAGGCCCAGACAAGGGGGGGGGGGGGAAATATGGGCCACTTGGCCTGGGCCTCCGATTCCAAAGGGGGCCTCGGTCTGCATATTTTATCTATATTTTCCATTTTGTCTTTATATGCTGATACAGTTCAAGCCTTGAACTAAAATTATTTGTCAGCATAACTTTTGTGAAAATTATTTATAAACTTACTTATTTATTAGACTTCAGTTATCCCCAGGGTAAAAAAAAGGGGGGGCTGGCTCTGCAAGGCCCTGTGGAAAGGTGTGGCTTGTTGTTCCTTTATTATCAAATGAAGGAAAAGGACAGGTTTAGCATATAGTAGTAACTTATGTAGTCAACATATTCAGGCTGGTCAGATGCAGGAGAGAGAGAGAGAGAGAGAGAGAGAGAGAGAGAGAGAGAGAGAGAGAGA
>JAXCMG010000063.1:2513749-2535514 GCA_034642415.1 Podarcis siculus | reverse complement strand
AGAGAGAGAGAGAGAGAGAGAGAGAGAGAGAGAGAGAGAGAGAGAGAAGGACTGCTGCACCTTTAAGAGCTGTGTGCAGGTGAGTTAGCTAAACCAGGTGAGTTAGGGGTTTCCCCTGCATGCAAAGACAGACTTTGGCTGTTTGAGTGGATGAGACCAAGAATGGGTCCAAGGGTCAAGAAGGCGGTTTCTGCACATGCTGTAGAGCAGCGGTTCTCAACCTGTGAGTCCCCAGATGTTGTTGGACTACAACTCCCATCATCCCTGAACTCTGGACTTGCTAGCTAGGGGTGATGGGAGTCATAGCGCAAGGGGTTTTGGTCTGCAATAATTGTTTTTTTTTTTAATGCTTTTTATTGCTGTTTCATTTAATACAAACAAACAAAATACAGTAAAATTCAACACTCATTTACTCATATTCTTTCCCCACACTCTGCTGAGCACTGACTTCCTTCCCTCCCTTCAACAGGTTTTCTTATGTCAGTTACTTTTCCAAAGTTTCTTATTGTATCCAATCCTATCTACATTGTAAGATTTACTTCAGTCCTGCCAGAGTCTTCAAATTCCTGCAGTTATTATTTATGTACTCCATAAATTTACTCCAGTCTTTTTGGAATCTTGCTTCCTCCTGATTTCGGATTCTGCAGGTCAGTTTTGCTAGTTCCACATAATCTGCAATAATTGTTATAGGGAGACACAGAGAATAGCTTTGTTATGTCCATCTCCAGTGCTTTTTTCCCTGGGGGTATGCATACCCTTAAACATTTTGTGAATCTTTGTACTTTTGTTGATTTACTGTATTTATTTCCCCCGATTTGAACTATAAAATGGTCCGTCTCTGATTTGCTGTGCTCATAACAACCCTCAAGGTAGCAGATATGGGGAAGGACCCCGAGTCGATGAACCGGCAGTCTGACTTTATTATCAAGCGCCTCCTTTAATACTTACTGGAACTTCTCCTTCCTTTTAAGAGCTGTTCCTGGCATAACAAATCTGCCCTCTGTTTTACAGACATGACTGAAGATCGACTGGGGGATGCCAGCGGAGTGGACAGTGCCGAGACCTACAGTGACAAAGACGCCGACCAAAGGAGCACCCCAGACTTGACAAAAGCCAAGAGCGGTTTTGCTCCAGAGAGCCCAGAGATTGTTTCCGTGGATGAAGGAGGCTACGCCATCCAGAAAAACAGTGGCAGTGCAGACAGCAGGCCTGAGAGCCCCAAGTACCAGCCAGAGCCAAACCACCTCCTGATCGAAGGTCCGTCAGGGACAGTTTCTCTGCCTTTTGGCTTGAAAGCCAACCGTCCACCCCTTGAGGTGTTAAAAAAGATATTTCCCAACCAAAAGCCAACTGTGCTTGAATTAATCTTGAAGGGCTGTGGGGGTGACCTGGTGAGTGCGGTTGAGGTTCTTCTTTCGAGCAGGTCCTCCATAGCTGGAGGGGACCGAACTTCTGCAGAATCAGAAGGTCTGGTTTTGCCTTCAAATGGTCACCTCTTTGAACACACGTTGGGTTCCTATCCCATCTCTTCCTCCAAGTGGTCTGTAGGGTCTGCCTTCAGAGTTCCAGACACACTGAGGTTTTCTGCTGACGCTAGTAATGTTGTGCCCAATCCGTTGGCTGTCCCCTTACAGCACCCGTTCCCACAGCCACCTCGGTACCCGCTGATGCTGAGGAATACTTTGGCAAGAAACCAATCTAGCCCGTTCCTGCCCAACGATGTCACTTTGTGGAACACCATGACGCTGCAGCAGCAGTACCAGCTGAGGTCTCAGTACGTCAGCCCTTTCTCCACCAATACCACCAGCGTCTTCCGAAGTTCTCCAGTGCTCCCTACGCGGCCGTCAGAAGATCCCAGGATCTCCATCCCTGACGATGGATGCCCAATTGTCTCCAAGCAGCCTATTTATACAGAAGACGACTATGATGAAAGATCGGACTCCTCAGACTCTAGAATACTAAACACATCCTCTTAGAACGACAATTTACAATGATATTTAGCAATGTGGCAGAACTACTGGGTGTCAAGAGGAAGCAATGATGGCCCTTGTTACTGTATTATATAAAAAAAGCGATTTTGCTTGTTACTATCCTTTAGCAATAAAGACATAACTTATTTTATTTCTTGCACTTCACTGGAAAATGCCAAATAGCTACCACTTCATGGCTTTAGTGCTGAATGTTTATTGCAGAAAAAAGGGGGGAAAGATTAATTTTAAGCATAGATGTGAGGAACCAGGGATTGCAGAACATTTTAGAGTGGAGCAAATAAGTCTTGCCTTGCAGACAGTTGGGAATGTTGATATTGTACTTGAATGCAGTGTTTCAGAAGAGGACTCCTCAGGACATAAGATATCAAAAGCAAATAATTCATTGGCAAATGGACTTAAGAAGGACCTTGTTGACTTTATGACAATAATCATCCTGGTTTTAAAACCAAGAGTCATGAAAGACTGGCCAAGAGTCTGCCGCTCCCGGGCAATGGAAGCGTGCAGACTTTTTGGAGACACCTTCAACACGATTCACACGGCTAGATAGAAACCTGTATAATGTCAATGGAAAGTCAAATACAGCTGTGAGTTGCATGAAAATGTCTTGTGAGAAATGAGCTCATGATTAACATTTGTTGGGGTATTGTAGCATGCTAAGGATTCTAGGGGGGGAAATAAACTTGGATGATGATCTTGTTTTTTATTTTTTTAAACCATGTCATTTATATTTGGGAGAGGGACGGCATGTGTGGACAGCATATAAACGAGTCTGGTTTTCTTGACAGACCATTCTGAGCTGAAGTTTCAGCCTGCTGAACTGAGAACTGGGTGCGTACATAAACTGATAGGGTCGAATGAGAAGAGATGTGGAGACAAAGGACTGGGGTCTAGCTGAGTGTGGTAGAGAATTCACAATGTCGGCACTATGTTTGCACTGCTGCAGTTTAATATCTTGGCGGCCTTTAATGCCAGTAAGTTTATGTAGTTACAATGCAGGGTTACTAAGGGCAGTTTCATATATCTGCCTGAATTGTTAAAAACCCCTTGTGCAGTGATTTTATTATCTAATTTTCTTGTGGGCTCTGCTTGTCTGAAATTACCCACCACTCCAGATGTGGGAGTTTCCCTTTGGTGCATCAGATAAAGCCTTGCAAAACTGACCAGACAAGGGCAGAGGGGACCTTCTGTGCAACCACAAGTCTAAACTATGGATGATGCTACCCAGCTGCAATGTGGGGAGAAAAGAGGGCTTGTGTGTATTTTGCTGCCATGATGTCTTGGACTTTTACACATCATTCTCCTATAAGTACTTACTCCTGTAAGTAAGTAGGGGGTGGAAGTAGCCATATGACGCAGGGCAGCCAGGAGCAGTAGATAGCTGGGGCTGTCTTGGTCAGGAGACCTTGTGTTTCCTGGGGGCACCTGGCAGGTTACTTCAGGTGACCGTTGATATCGATACCATGGGCAAGATCGACTTTGAGACTGATCTAACTAGGCAATTTTCATGTACATAATGGGGAGATCTCAAATGGCCTATTAATCTGGCTTATTGTCGGAGGGGCCTCCAATTTTTGAAATGTGACATGTCCTTCCTCAATATAAGGTGATATGGGCACAGTCAAATGAGGTGACTAAGTTATTCCCTTTTGGTTTGTGAAGTCAGGGGACTAGGAAGAGGCAGCTCTGTATCCTTAAAGGTAAAGGTAAAAGGACCCCTGACTATTAGATCCAGTCGTGACCGACTCTGGGGTTCCGGCACTCATCTCGCTTTATTGGCCGAGGGAGCCAGCGTACAGCTTCCGGGTCATGTGGCCAGCATGACTAAGCCGCTTCTGGCGAACCACAGCAGTGCACGGAAACACTGTTTACCTTCCCTCCAGAGCGGTACCTATTTATCTACTTGCACTTTGACATGCTTTCGAACTGCTAGGTTGGCAGGAGCAGGGACTGAGGAACGGGAGCTCACCCCGTTGCGGGGATTCAAACCGCCGACCTTCTGATCGGCAACTCCTAGGCTCTGTGATTTAACCCACAGCACCACCCGCGTCCCTTCTGTATCCTTAGAACCATACAATATTCAGCATTTGAGTCTGGGGGCCAGAGAACCAATCCCAACTGTTTTCTATGGCATCTTTGCTTCTTGGAACCTTCTGATGATAGCAACTTTCTCAGGACTAAAGAGTTGACTTAAATTCAAGTGAAACCAATCAAGCATACAGAGGCGTAGCAAGGTCAGGTGGTACCCAGTGTGGATCCCCAACCCGTGACTCGCAAGCCTACAGCGAGCTGGGGGAAGGGAGTTTTGCCACTTTGCTGGTGGCCCTAATGGGCCACCGCTCACTGTAGGCTTGGGAGTCACAGGCAGTGGGTGTGCCAAATGTCACCCCCCTTTAGGAAGGACCCCTGTCCTCTCCCCTACCTGCCTGCCTGCCTCCTCCAGCCAGGTGTGGGGGCAATGGTGCCCCAGCGGCCCCCCATGACTCCCAAGCATACCCCAAGCCATTAGGGGGAGGAGCCGCGCAGCTCATCCTCTTGCCTGCCTGACTCCTCCAGCCGGAAGCGGGGGCAAAGGCGCACATGCCATGCCAAATGTCACCCCCCCTCAGGATGACACCTGGGGTGGACCGCACCCACCTTGCTTCACCTCTGCATGCATATACAAATTCAAGAGCTGTCCCACACCCTTGTTACATACCTAGGGGCAGATCTGATTTTTGCAAGATTTTCTTTTTTTGTACTTGAAGAACACAATCCTTTTTTTAAACAACAACAACACCATCTTGCTTTGTTGTCATTCAGCCCTGTTGCCAGAACACTGCAGGGCACTTTTGCTGCGCTGTTTCACTGGTGCACTTGCAACTGCTCAGTGCAGCAATTCAGCACCAATATGCCTTGGCTGGTGGCTGTTGCGGCAGATGAACTTCCGGTGGCAAATGTGTGCTGTGTCAGAATGCCGTGCTTTTGCTGCAAGGGTATACTTACCAGATTTTTTTCAATCCGGGGACACTTTTTTTGGAAGCTGAGTAGCAACAGGGAGTCAGTAGTGGGGATGGTGAGGCAAAAGACCCTGGGCCCATGCACACATGTGTATTGTATAAAGGTGCAGAGTCCTTCTTTTGCACCCTGTGAAACATAAATGCACAGAGTTTAAAAAAACCCTGGGCAATAGTGTGCTGTCCACCTGTGACTCCCAAGCCTTCCCCGATCTTCTGCCCCCTTCCCCTTTTGTTTGGGGGAGGCTCAGGAGTCACGGGTGGGCAGCTGTTGCCCAGGAGGGGCACAAGGCATGTGGTTTCTCTGCCAGGCAAGGTGCAAAGCCCTTCTTTCACATCCTGTGAAACATAAATGCACTGGTTTTTTAAAAAACTGGGCAACGGCCAGCCATCTGCAATTTCCGAGCCTTCCCCAATCAGTCAAAACAAAGGGGGAAGGGGGCAGGAGATCTATACCGCCGGATGTCCCCGGTTCCCCTTTGGCAGTGGCAGTGGCAGCGGCAGCCTCAGCAGCCCAGAGCCAGCCTGGTAGCGCATTTGACTCTGGCTGGCTTCAGGAGCTGCTCGCTGCCGTGGCACCCACCATTTTTCCTCTCCGGAAGTCCCCATATGATGTGTTGCACACAAGACACATCATATGGGGACTTCCGGAGAGGAAAACTGGTGGGCAGTCCAGCAGCTAACAGCTCCTGAAGCCAGCCAGAGCCAACTGCGCTACCAGGCTGACTCCGGGCTGCTGAGGCTGCCACTGCCACGTTTCCCAGGGACAGGTTTGCAAATCTGGGGACATTCCGGGGATGGAATTTGTCCGGGGACAGATTTGCAAATCCGGGGACTGTCCCTGGGAACCGGGGACGTCTGGTAACTCTATGCAAGGGACTAACACAGACCTAACTTGATGGAAGTGTTCCTCTGTGATGCAGCAGTGTTGCTGTAAAGAGCACATCCACTGGGTTGTATGCTTGCTGGCTCCCAGCCATGACTGGGATGTTCCTGGGGGGAAGTGCAATGTCTCTCACGACCGTCTTCCGCAGTACAGTAACGGACCAAGCTCTATGGCTATATAAACCTTCCTACAGTCATGAGAGGGACGCGGGTGGCACTGTGGGTTAAACCACAGAGCCTAGGACTTGCCAATCAGAAGGTTGGCGGTTCAATCCCCACAATGGGGTGAGCTCCCATTGTTCGGTCCCTGCTCCTGCCAACCTAGCAGTTCGAAAGCATGTCAAAAGTGCAAGTAGATAAATAGGTACCGCTCCGGCGGGAAAGTAAACGGCATTTCCGTGTGCTGCTCTGGTTCACCAGAAGCGGCTTAGTCATGCTGGCCACATGCCCCGGAAGCTGTACGCCGGCTCCCTCGGCCAATAAAGCGAGATGAGTGGCGCAACCCCAGAGTCAGCCACGACTGGACCTAATGGTCAGGGGTCCCTTTACCTTTACCTTTACCTTACTGTCATGAGGGGAAATTCCCCATTCATTTGCTTAGGTTCATCCTCATGAGCATGATAGCAGCCTAAATGTCAATATTGTGCAATGGAACCTACTTAAAGGAAGTTTTTGTTTCCAAAGAATTTTAAACAAATCTCCGCATGAAATTCTCCCACCACAAGAAAACAATGATGTACTACGAATGGTAATAAAATCAATGTGAATATGCATAAAATAAACAGAAAAAAATATGAGCACAGGAAATAAAATTACGGTCCTACCTGCAAATAAAGCTTGTTATTAGACCTATGATTAATAAGGCATGGCTTGGTGAATGCTTTTGTTAATTAAAATACAATGCTAAGTAAGGGGCTGGCATAAGGTTTTAACATATGTAAATATTTGGTTTTGCCACTGATAAGCAATATCCCTGACATACTTGGTGACTGTGCCCCAGATAAGCAGGAAGACTCCTGATATTTTCTGCTTATACTACTTTTTATACCATATGGGATGCCTTAAAACCAGCCCATGACATATAGTTTGGAGTAGTCAGTTTATATTTTGCCTTATCAACAAAGTGTGGCTTTGACTCATAAAATATTCCATTTCAGAAGACTTCAACAGACAGTGATGAAAACAAGAAACACAGATTAATCCCTATAATAAAAATGTCCTTCATATTAGTCTATACAAATCTCACACACATGCTGGCAAAAGCTTGCATCTCACCTTCTCTGGAACCAGGTACAGAATTATTTGTAAGTGCAGTTTGGATCTTTGCAAATTAATGACCAAACAAACCTACAAGCACTGCCTCCAACTCTTTCAGATGCTGAAATGAGGAACAACCATAGCCATTTTGCCACATAAAGTTGTGCTGCTTGATTCCTTTCTGACAAGGTTCCTAATTAGCCTTTACAGATGGTGGCGGTGATCTGAAGGTGGCGTCACTAAGCAGCACATATTGGGGCAATTGTTGTTGTTGTTTAGTCGTTTTGTCATGTCCGACTCTTTGTGACTCCATGGACCAGAGCACGCTAGGCACTCCTGTCTTCCGCTGCCTCCCGCAGTTTGGTCAAACTCATGCTGGTAGCTTCCAGAACACTGTCCAACCATCTCGTCTTCTGTCGTCCCCTTCTCCTTGTGCCCTCCATCTTTCCCAACACCAGGGTCTTTTCCAGGGAGTCTTCTCTTCTCATGAGGTGGCCAAAGTATTGGAGTCTCAGCTTCAGGATCTGTCCTTCCAGTGAGCACTCAGGGCTGATTTCCTTCAGAATGTATAGGTTTGATCTTCTTGCAGTCCATGGGACTCTCAAGAGTCTCCTCCAGCACCATAATTCAAAAGCATCAATTCTTCGGCGATCAGACTTCTTTATGGTCCAGCTCTCACTTCCATACATCACTACTGGGGAAACCATAGCTTTAACTATATGGACCTTTGTTGGCAAGGTGATGTCTCTGCTTTTTAAGATGCTGTCTAGGTTTGTCATTGCTTTTCTCCCAAGAAGCAGGCATCTTTAAATTTTGTGACTGCTGTCACTATTGGGGCAATGCAAACTGGCAAAGATTTGGGTCAGGAAAGCAGCGCAGGACCCTGAATCTGGGCTGGGAAGCATCCAAAATTGACAAAAACATACTGGTTTAAGCACAGTTTCTTTGCTCCTAAAATGTGTTCATCATAATGCATAGTTTGGCTCCCAGAGTCCTCCATCTCTGCATTTCAGCTGCTCCCTCCCATTTGCCTCATGCATGAGAGCTGTACAGAGAGCTAGTGAGAATGAAAGTGCCCTTTCCTGTTGTCTTTTAGCTGAGATGCCCAATGCTGTGGGAGGCAGGACTGAAAGAGACTTTTGCCTCTTTCTCAGTGCTTGTGGTATCCCTCCCTCAGGAGTAGGCAGAACCTTGACTCAACTCTAGAGAATCCCCTTGTTAAAAATTAGCTTGGGGAAGCGACCTTGCTCAGTTATAAGGTGAAGATGGTCTTGGGTTCGGCGCCCCTGGCATCTCTAGTTTAAGAAGGACCAGGTAGAACAGGCATAGGCAAGCTCGGCCCTCCAGATGTTTTGGGACTACAACTCCCATCATCCCTAGCTAATAGGACCAGTGGTCAAGGATGATGGTGAGGATATTTCACCCCTCCCATTGCAAGAATCTGCTGATGTTTCAGAAAGGAGGGGGCGGATTTTGCTCATTACTTATTCCGCTCCAGCCTGACTTCAAAGGGAGTCTGAGTGTTATCTGTGTATAGATAAGGTCACTGCTCATGCAGCTGTAACACTCAGTGCAGTCCATCGTCTCCATTTAGTCTGTAGTTAGTTTGTATAGTAGCTGTAGAGAATAAAAGAAGTTATTCTACAGAAGCGTTGTTCGTGTGGTTCATGCTCTGCTGTGCTCCGCTGACTACTGGAAGTGAGTTTGGTGCTCACAGCTCTGAGTTGTGAGTCCACAGCACTTAGACCTGCTTCCTGCGTGGAAGGTCTCTGGAAGTGCTTTCCAGCTCGCCTGGCCCAGTCGGGGCTGAAGAGGTTGAGCCCAGTCGGTGTCACTGGCTCAAAGGCGAAGCTGACAGATGGGAACTGTAGTCTCAAACATCTGGAGGGCTGAGTTTGCCTATCCCTGAGGTAGAAGGAGTTAAGAGGGATTTGATGCTTAAGACGCTGAGAACAACATCAAGTTAGATGGACAAATAGTTTGACTGGAAAGAGCAACTTCCCAACTTCCTCGCTCTCCTTCTTCCAGGACCTGCCGCTTGGTGGGTCTGGCTTTCCTATCTGACCACAAGCCTCAGAGCAAGTCCTCCCAAGACGCCCCCAGGGGCACCTCCAGAACATCTGTTGCATTCATGGTAAACACGTTCGGTTTGCATTTGTCTCGACATTTCTGAAAAATGAGTTTGATTCCTCCCATCCCATTACACTGTTTCAGTGATTCATACTTTATATGCCTTTGCTTGGCAGACGTGAGAGGAGAAATAAGATGGATGCTAAATTTATATGTTAATTTTAATACTGAAGCCATCCCGTGTTTGAAAAATAAGATCAATTCTTCAATTTCATTTCTTATGGGGTGCTGGAGATTGTCATTACGGGGAAATAAAATTATTTCTGAATGCAAGCTACCCCAAACTCCAATTCCAGTGGACACATAACTCCCTCAAATATTATTCACTCCCTTTCCTTATAATGTACTTACCAGTACTTGATATGGCGTGTTAACATTATCCCAGGACTCTTGGCCATTGGGAAATATTGTGATTGGCACCTTGACCTTTATACGGGCGAGATCCTTATTTGTTTGTCTGGCTCTGGAAGGTGTTTGTTCTGCTGAGACTTGGGAAGGACCGTGACTTGACATCTGCTTGAAGGATGATGGGTCAGAGGCAATGCGACAGTCCCTGCCAATGCTGTGATAAGTGAATGTCAATTGTTTCCATAACGACTATGGAGGCTAGAAGCTATATCCAAAAACCGACTTGCTTATTGCTTGGCCCTGAAAGTTTTATGACTTGATCTTGAGTTGTGAGTGCTTGGTTGTGGAGGAGAGGGACTTTTCCCCAGCAGCCAGTCCAATGTTTCTCAAATGTGATGAATGATGGCTGAACGTGGCTTAAGGTTACAGCATCCTGTTAATGCAACATTCCAGTCTGAAGCCACATTCGGTCAAGATGGTCCCCAAGTTTAAAGGTAAAACAGTAAGGGACTCTTGGATGGTTAAGTCAAGTCAAAGGCAACTATGGGGTTGCAGCGCTCATCTCCGCTTTCAGGCCAAGGGAGCCGTTGTTTGTCCACAGACAGCTTTCCGGGTCATGTGGCCAGCAGGACTAAACTGCTTCTGGTGCAATGGGACACCGTGACAGAAACCAGAGTGCATGGAAACGCCGTTTACCTTCCCACCGCTGTGGTACCTATTTATCTACTTGCACTGTTATGCTTTTGAACTTTAGATTGGCAGAAGCTGAGGCAGAGCAATGGGAACTCACCCCGTCACAGGGATTCGAACCGCCGACCTTCTGATCGGCAAGCCCAAGAGACTCGGTGGCCACCTGTGTCCCCCCTGGGCAGATCGCTGCAGCGCCCCTGTGCGGTGCCCCCATGCACGGATCGCCACGGTGCCCCTGTGCAGCGCCCCTGTGTGGCGCCTGTGGGATGTGAAACACAAGAGCAGTCAAGTACAACATTCCTAGAGTGAACATGTTTACACATGGGGAGGAATGTTTGTCCAGCCAGCAGGTAAACTTCCTGTTTCCTTCTGGGCTGGGACAGACTTCCTCTGCATGTGACTAGAGGTGGGTGTGGCCTCACCTGTGCAGGTAACGACAAAAGCACAGGGCAAGGCAGCCATCTATTTCTCTTTGACTACGTGCATTGAAGAAGCAACATCTGCTTAGCCAAAGATGCTCTCTTGGCTTCCAGCACTGAAATTCAACCAAGGGGATACGAGGAAGTCGCTTAACAATGTTAATAAGATTAGTTTTAATAAGGTTAGGATTTATGGTTGTTTGTTTATTTGTTTGTGTTTAAAAATTTGTGGAAAACCAATATTTTTTTGGGGAAATATATATATATATATAAAGAATTCAACATTATTTATTACTGATAATGAGTTCTGGCTATTGTGGTCGTTCGAAACCTTGCTTCACAATTTGTATTCTTTCACAATACTAAAGTGAAACTGACATGCTCCCAAACACACTCTTTTGGACCCTGAAAATTACAGTCCCAGAAAGAAATAATGTGCGCTTGAGAATGCTGGGTAAAAATTCTGGCTACAGAATCCCCATCCAAAATCTGGAATAGAAAGAATACCTTGCTACGTCCCTGGCAAAGTTTAAAAAGAATACTGAACCCAAATGAATGCAACATAGACCTAAAATAAATCCCAGCTTGAGTACATTAAATGGACTTGATTTGGGGAAGCTGAAAAACCTTTGGCAAAAAGCTACAATCATCTGGAAGTGAAAACATCATGTTCTTCTTTTAGGACAGACAGAAGGAAACTCTGCTGCAATTTCTATGAATAATCTTGAGACAATGGCTCCACCTAGTGATCACACAATAATGGCAGCAGTTTCTGCTACTATTTAACCAGAGCAGCTGAAGTCACAGAGGAATAAGGGTATGTTACTGGGGATGATGGGTGGCTCTGTGGCGCTGTGGGCTAAACCACAGAGCCTAGGACTTGCCGATCAGAAGGTCGGCGGTTCAAAGGGCTGAGAGACAAGTCTTCTCAATGACATCTTAATAATCACGTTAAAAGTTTGATTTTCAACCCACTAATTCCTCACGGGCATATCTGGGGCGAGGGACGCGGGTGGCGCTGTGGGTTAAACCACAGAGCTTAGGACTTACCGATCAGAAGGTCGGCGGTTCAAATCCCCGCGATAGGGTGAGCTCCCGTTGCTCGGTCCCTGCTCCTGCCCACCTAGCAGTTCAAAAGCACGTCAAAGTGCAAGTAGATAAATAGGTACCGCTCCGGTGGGAAGGTAAACGGTGTTTCCGTGCGCTGCTCTGGTTCGCCAGAAGCGGCTTGGTCATGCTGGCCACATGACCCAGAAGCTGTACCAATAAAGCGAGATGAGCGCCGCAACCCCAGAGTTGGCCACAACTGGACCTAATGGTCAGGGGTCCCTTTACCTTTACCTTACTTCAGATACAGTATGAGCGCTTTACTTTTTATGTGCAGATGTTTCCCCCCTGCCTACGCCACTAATATCCCCTAACCTATGGCAGTTAGATTGTAGATCACCAATGGATTGCTAGAAACATCCTTGAATAAATAGCCCGTGGAAAGAATTCAGAAACTCCCCGACTCGGCAGCAAGCAGTTTACGTATTCCTGTGATATTCCTGAGATTCTATCCCCCCAGAACAAAATAATGTGAGACTTCTACACTGTGGTAGTAGATAAGGCAGAGATTTGGATGTGGTGTGGCACATCAGAATGCAATTCTCAATGAGGCCCAACCAAAAGGTTTATCTGTGGCTAATACACAGGGTGGTTTAAAATAAAATAAAATGATCAACCACACCGTAGGCCAACCCCAACCTCTCTCACCACCAAATGAACAAAAGTAAACAGCAAAGAACCTGCACAAGCAACGCTGACACCAAACCCTATATATATTAAGTAAAATCAAAACATCGTCACCTGACCCCACCCCCACTCATCTCTCCCCCTACCCATCTTTCCCCCCTTTTTTCCTAATGTCTCAGCTAATGAAACTGATTTGTGAAAATGTTACATGGAAAAAAATACAAGAGAGAAACATTGCACACACTTTTGTAAATCAAGAAAGTCTTTAATAAAAACACATTAAAAAAAAATTCTCTCTTTAGTCCCTGCTGGAAATGAAGGGGATATACATAGGATTCTTTGGAGCCTCCTGTCCAGGCATTGACCACATCCAGATCAGTTTAGTTTCAGCAAGGTTCAGAATAATAGAATCATAGCGTTGGAAGGGACACAGTCCAACCCCGTGCAATGCAGGAATCTCAGCTAGATCATACTTAACAGGTGGCCATCCAACGTCTGCTTAAAAAGGAGAAGGAAGGAGAGTCCACAGCCTCTCAAAGGGGTCTGTTTTGTTCCTTGCTGCAAATACAGTGTTTCTGGTGCAGATTGTTATGATGACAAGTGGTTGCGTGGCGATTCCCGCCCCCTCCTCCAGATGAAATAAAGACACTGGACACCAGAATTTAGGTTAATGGGCGTAAATGGCCACAACTTTATTGATTACAGGTTAAGAGCGGTAATGGCTTTTAGGCATTGGCCCTATCAGACTATCCGGTAAACCGGGAAGGGTTAAGCACCAACAGGGGGAGCCCCCGAGATGCACATCCCTAGGCGCTCCCCGAGGGGTTACCGCTCGGGAGCGTGCTTTAGGCCCTAGCCTCCATAGGTTTCGGATGAGGTGACGCCCCCCGGAGTCCTTTAACGAACTACCCTTCAAGATCTTGGGGGAGGTGATGGCGTTCCTCCCCCCCAACTCATTTGCATAACAATACCCCTGCCAATGCCTAACCGCCAAAACCAAAGGAGTTGTGACGTTTTGCTAAGAGGTAGGTGAAAAAACCAAGTGGCTTCCAAAATACTGCCAATTAGCCAAGTGGAAAAACTCCTACCAGGCCCCTTGTGGCGACCAGCCGAAGCCCATAGCAAAGTCCGAGTGGAAACCTAAAGGGAGGGTGGGTGGGAAACTGCAGCTGTTGAGAAGAAAGAAAGGGGCGATCCAGGGCTGCCCCGACCTTAAGTGCCCCCTAGTAAGCCCGCCCCTACTGCCAGCCGATTGGCTGGCCGCTGAGGGTGATGAATAATAATGACCCCGGGAAGTCTCTGAGTCCCGCGGGGCTGCAGCCAGCCCCGCGAGAATGTAGGTGGGGGCTTGAGCCCACACCCCCCCTCCTTATGTCGGGAGTGGCTTTCTCTTAAAGTTTTCTATGTGGCTATTGCATATTATGATTTTGTTATGCCCAATGGAGACTAAAGACTAATAAACTCTTCTGACTCCAGGGCTACTGTGGTGGTAACACTAATAGTAGTGTCTGCCCTGGGCAAGAGATGTAGGACATAATATAATGTTTGAAGATTGGGAAAGATTGTGGAAGAAAGGGGTCAAGTTCACCGCATGTACTGTGTTAAAGGAAAATATAATGAAAATGATGTATAGATGGTATTTGACTCCTGTAAAATTAGCAAAGATATATCATAACTGTGATAATCTATGTTGGAAATGTAAAGAAAAGGAAGGAACATTTTATCATATGTGGTGGACCTGCCCCAAGGTGAAAGACTTCTGGGAAAAGATATATAACGAATTGAAAAAAATGTTGAAATATACATTTATAAAGAAACCAGAATTTGGAATTGCCCAAGAAAGATGTTAAAATATTTTTGTATGCCACAACTGTGGCTTGTATTTTGTTAGCTAAAAAGTGGAAAACCCAAGAATTACCAATGATAGAAGAATGGCAGATAAAGATGACGGATTTTTCGGAGCTAGCCGACCTAACTGGAAGAGTCCGCGACCAGAAGATTGGATCAAATTTAATGATTACTTAGTTAAATATGTTAAGTTAAATTAACTGAAAACAGCTTGCAGATACTTAATTGGCTTAGGATTTTATTTAAGTTAAGTGATGAATTAATATGTTTAATTTCATAATGTGAAGATCTAAGGATGTTGATGTTTAAGTTAAATTATTTTAAGAAATGTGATTTGGAAAACCGTTAAAAGGACATGCAATGAAAGTCAACCAAGGGGAAGCGAGGAGGTCACTTAACAATGTTAATAAGTGTAATTTTTAATAAGGTTATGATTTATGTCTGTTTGTTTTATGTGTTTGTTTGTTTATAATGTTGTGAAAACCAATAAAAACTTTTTGAAAAAAAATAGCGCCTGCCTTTTTCTGGGATCTAGACAAGAGGTCAGCAACCTAAGGCCCATGGGCTGGAAGTGGCCCATGAGGGTTGCTTAACCGGCCCATGAACCGCCCCCGAACCAAGCTGCCCACTCGGTGAGTCCCCCTGAGCTGTGCTAAACTGGCACAGCACAGCACGGGTACTCTCTTCCATGGCTCCAGAAATCGCTTCTGCACATGCCCAGATGCTGGAAATCATGTCTGTGCATGTCCACAGTGCTGAAAATCTCTTCTGAGCATGCCCAGATGCTGAAAATCACTTCTGCGCAGGCGTGGTTTTCAGTGTCTGGGCATGCACAGACGCGGTTTTCGGGTTGCACTGTGCCAGTCTGGCCCACAGAGGATCTCCGCGGGAGTGATCTGGCCCATACCCGGTAAGCATTGCTGACCCCTGATCTAGACCATCATTGTGCTTTTCAAGAGCTGTTAGCAAAATATTTAAACTTCACGATGATTCAATGCGTAGATAGTGAGGTTGCCAACTTTTTGTTCTAGCAGTACTCCTGTGCCTTTAACAACTACTTTGCAAGGAGATGCATATAATGTGAAGCTTTTCCCAGCACAGAAACAAAGTGGCGTGAAAAGTTTTCCTTGCTAATATTGACATGTGTTGAAGGCACAGTAAAGGTTAAGGGACCCCTGACCATTAGGTCCAGTTGTGGCTGACTCTGGGGTTGTGGTGCTCATCTCGCTTTATTGGCCGAGGGAGCCGGCGTACAGCTTCCGGGTCATGTGGCCAGCATGACAAAGCCACTTCTGGCGATCCAGAGCAGCACACGGAAACGCCGATTACCTTCCCGCCGGAGCAGTACCTATTTATCTACTTGCACTTTTGACGTGCTTTTGAACTGCTAGGTGGGCAGGAGCAGGGACCGAGCAACGGGAGCTCACCCCCTCGCGGGGATTCGAACCGCCGACCTTCTGATCGGCAAGTCCTGGGCTCTGTGGTTTAACCCACAGCGCCACCCGCGTCCCAGAAGGCACAGTAGAAGTCATTAAAAATGTAACCATACATTTTGGGGGCTCTTTTATGAGTCAATCCTTTATCACCCAGTAATTTATTTCCCAACTTACAAAGGATGCCCATGCTTTTCTTTAAAGGCAAAGAGCAATTTGCAATATTCTCTCTGCCCTATTATTCTTAACCAGGGAAATAGAGACACAGTTCCTCAAGAAGGGATCCTCCTGGAAGATCAGACATAAATCAGAACTGCCACAGCCCAGGTTCACACAAAGGAAACTTGCATTCAAAGAAAATACAACTGACATCTGAGTTCATCTGGAACTTGTTATCCTTTGCTCTAGAAATGAGATTGATAAAGGACTTGGAATTTCCAGGGGGTGTTTGCAGGCTGGCACTAGCTCTAGACATATGAAGGTGTTTGTGTGAGGACAGGAAGCGCAAGGACTCGTGCTTCCTGTTCTCTTCACTTCTCTGGAATGAATGAATGAAGTGGAATTTTACATCTGCCTGCAAGGCAAGTTACAGAATTGGGGAATCCTCTGTATAGAGGAATGCTGGATTCTGCTCTTTAAAGCAAAGCCTCTTGACAAACATGTCCATTTTACAAAGTTTGGCTGGAAAGAAAAGGTGGCATCTCAGGCAACTAATATATATCCTAGACAAAGAAATAGCATAAACCTAAGATTATATTAAGGGACGCGGGTGGCGCTGTGGGTTAAACCACAGAGCCTAGGACTTGCCGATCAGAAGGTCGGCGGTTCGAATCCCCGCAACAGGGTGAGCTCCCGTTGCTCGGTCCCTGCTCCTGCCAACCTAGCAGTTTGAAAGCATGTCAAAGTGCAAGTAGATAAATAGGTACTGCTCTGGCGGGAAGGTAAACGGTGTTTCCGTGTGCTGCTCTGGTTCGCCAGTAGCGGCTTAATCATGCTGGCCACATGCCCCAGAAGCTGTACGCCGGCTCCCTCGGCCAATAAAGCTAGATGAGCGCCGCAACCCCAGAGTCGGGCATGACTGGACCTAATGGTCAGGGGTCCCTTTACCTTTTAAGATTATATTACACATACTGAGAAAGGATATAAGCATATTATTAGTGTTCATGGAGAGAAGATGGGTATTTGCTTACTCCACTGCTTTTTTCTGGGGGGGACACAGGGGTACGCATACCCCTCAACATTTTGTGAATCTAAGTTTGGCCTCATTGAGGGGCAGTATTTCAATATCAGTAGGAAAATGAGAGTACCCATAAACAGTGTTGTTTTTTTAAGAAAAAAATTACTGGCATATTCTAAAACAAGGAAGTCCATCTCCTTCTCCAATGGATCTCCTATAAGCCTTCCACCATTCAGTCTCTCTTATTCCTTCTGAATCCTTAACGCATCAGGAACCTGGGAACTGTGGGCTGCTGGCATGGTGCAAAGCCTGCCAAATTGAGATATTATATTTAACAACAGTATTCACACTTATTTATTGCAATATTCATTGGACTCTCCTTCAGTGGAGGTTTTTAAGCAGAGGTTGGATGGATATCTGTCATGGATGTTTTGGTTGAGATCCCTGCCCTTCCAACTCTATGATTCAATTTAAGAGTGCGCAGGTTTATCTGGTTACTTTAAAATACTGCTGAATATTTAACAGTGAGTATGCAGTTTCTTAACTTGGTAATGTCACTTGAAATACCAGTAGTTTATAATAAACTAAGGCAGCTTTAATGAAGCAGTTAGCTATGTGACATGGATTTTCTCCCTATATTAGCAGCAGCACCAAGGTCTAAATAAATAGGGGTCTTATCAAAGCAAGTCTTTGATGGTTCTAATGCTTTGTGAGCAGAATATGTTAGGCAGCCATCCTAACCCCCCTTCCCTGGCAGAAGGCAGCACGGGAAATTCCACTGAGCAACTGCGGAATATTTGCACAGCTAAGCTCCCTTCCTCCTCCTCCTCCTCCTCCTCCTCCTCCTCCTCCTCCTCCTCCTCTGCTGCTACTCTCTCTATTCCAGTATCTTTTGGTTTGGAATAATAAATGAGGAAGAATTTCTAACTCCATCTAGTGGAAGAAACATGTAGAATGCAGCTGAGATCATCTCCTTGCTTTGCTTTTATATATAAGGTTTAAAAAAAAAAAAGGTAAAGGACCCCATGACAGTTAAGTCCAGTCAAAGGCGACTGTGGGGTTGTGGCACTCATCTCGCTTTCAGGCCGAGGGAGCTGGCGTTTGTCCGCAGACAGCTTTCCGGGTCATGTAGCCAGCAGGACTAAACCGCTTCTGGCCCAACAGAACACCGTGATGTAAACCAGAGCACACGGAAATACCATTTACCTTCCCACCGCAGTGGTACCTATTTATCTACTTATACTGGTGTGCTTTCAAACTGCTAGGTCGGCAGAAGCTGGGACAGAGCAATGGGAGCTCATTCTGTTGCCGGGATTCGAACTGCTGACCTTCTGATCAGCAAGCGCAAGAGGCTCAGTGGTTTAGACCACAGCACCACCCGCTCCCCAAGCTTATATATATAAGCTTGTAACCGTATGGTTTCCAGAATTACCTTAAATGTCAATACCTCAAGCTGAGGTTTTAGGATATTTTATTAGTACATCCCTGGAAGGATGCCCAGAGAATTCCTCATCCCTTTTGTTTTGCTCTTATATTACTTGAGCTAAGCTATTCAAGATTAGCTTTAAAAAAATAAAGTAAATGAAAAGGTTTGCATAGTCAGGAAGCCAAGGGAGTTCCTATTTTGAGCATGTGCCCTTTCAGATGTCTGGATTGTTAATATCAGATTTTTATAGAGTCCTCCCTCAGCTTTTTGCCTAGTGAATTGGGGAATAATCAAGGAGGAGCAAAAAATAAAAATAAAAAAATCAGGCAAAAGCACTAGCATATTTGTTCCCTCTCACTCACAAATAACCCAGAGATGCATTTTAAATAAAAGCCCACATTCTCCTCATGTAAAAACACCAGGCAGGTCCCACAAAGAACCCAGAGATGCATTTTAAATAAAAGCTCACATTCTCCTCATGTAAAAACACGCTGATTCCTGGACCGTCTGCAGGCCGGATTTAGAAGGCGATTGGGCCGGATCCGGCCCCCGGGCCTTAGTTTGCCTACCTATGCTCTAGGTGAATCAACGTTGCTCAGGAATGTAACAAGGGCGCAAGCCATCATTACTTTAAGTAGCTCGAATGTCTTTATATTGAAATATATCGGCTTCTTTTTGACGTGGTGCAGTCCATCCTTACCAACTCCACTTTCCACAAGTTTGTTTTGCTGCCCATGTAGATAAGACCTCAGTTTCCTCCAGTCCAGTCAGCAAAGAGGTCCCACAGACATCCGATGTCAGCAATAGCCCTTCAGCTTGTGCCTTCAGAACATGCAAATGTAAACAGAGGAGAGCTCTGAAAGGTAATGGAAACCTGGACACTTGAGGTCACTGTTGCTCTGTGGAAATAACCCTGGAGCATGGATCTGACCCTGGGGGGGGGGGAGGAATGCGGTCCGGAGTGGAGAAGTTGAGCCTTCCACTGTACCTCTTCATCTTGAATTCTTTTTCTGCTGAGACCCCATCATAGCTTGAGGAGATACACCAGGTTGCCGTTTATCACAATCACTTGCTGATCCATCATTTCTGTAGCAATAACAAATGCGTCCCCCATGAAATGCACACGGGATCACATCTGGTTTTGCCTAGGCGTTATTTATGACAGCTCAGATGTTGACTTGGTGCAACAGCCAAGGGAGCTGGATGGGCCACATGGTGGGTAATCTACTGCAGGTTCTGTCAGTGGATACGCCTTTAAAAGCCGTTTCCTTTGAATGATCACAGGTAGCCTGTCTCTTTGAATCATGGCCATGAGAGTCGGTGTCCGTTTTTGCCTTGCAGCACTGCCACAGTGATGGCATCAATCAGGGCCCTCTTACCCATAGGCGCTAGGGGTGCAGGGCACCCGGGTGCCGGGCTCTCAGAGAGTCCAGGGCCCGAGAGTTGAGTCCATGGAAGAGCCCGCCCATCGGTTGGAGTGCCGCGACGGGCTCTTCTGTTACGGGCAGCTCTGTGCCATGAGTTTGGGGGTGACCGAGCCAGCGAGATGCTGAGGCGGCCGGCCGGCTCTGCCCTCCTGCATGCCTGGGACTGGGCAACTGGGGAGGGGCACCAGGCGGACCTTTGCACCCCTGCACCACGTATGCTTAAGACTCTCAAATTTGCATGGCCTCATTCGAATGTCTGCTACCTCCTTCCACATCCCGTCTTAAGACACTTACAAGATACAAACTCATGGCTTCACCACCAGTCAACTTTTTATCTTGCTCCCCAGCCCCTCCCCCCGCTAGTTCCCCAGTTCTGAAAACCTGCCTGTGCTATTTTGTGACATTCTGACTCACCTAATAAAAGCCCTAATATGGATTTGGGATTTTTTTCTTCCAAAAGCACAAACACCAATAATTTTCACACTTCCTTATGCACCAAGTTTTCAGCAAGGTTATGGAATTGAAAACAGTAGCTAAAATAGCAAGGATCCGTTATTGCTGGGAAGCCTTTCCCCGAACTGAACTTCCGATTTGACTGCTTTAACTATTTTCTAACTGTTTTATTGCATTTTTCAATGAAGGGTCTTTTAATGCCCCAATGGATATATTCCTGTTCATTTTAATCATGTATTGATTTCATAGTTGTAAACTGCTTAAAAGCATATAAGCAGTTTATAACATAAGTAAGTAAATAAATAAAGTGATGTGTGTGTGTGTGTGTGTGTTAAACTTAACCTGAATAATTTCTTCCTTTCGGCCCCTTGGTAAAGTCGCAGGAGCAAGGTCAACAAAAGAAGCTGGTAATACTACGAAAAGTTGCATATTTTTTTGGAGGGGGTGGGGCTCCTATTCCTTTAATCATTGCCCTCCACAAATATGTCAGCAACAGAAACTCAGCGAGAAGTAATAAATAAACAAGGCAAGCCAGTTTGTGCTTACAAAGAACTTAGTCCAGCGCTTCCCTCCCGAAACGTTATGATGGGAACTGGCCAGCGGGTGTTTGTACCTTTCTTTCAAGCGCATCTGTTTTCCTCGTCTGCTGCACATCCCTTAAACTTTCGTGCCAAAGCGTTCAGTGCTTGCAGGAGAGGCCTTCTCCGCAGGACATCTCAGGAGGGAACAGGGAATATTTCCTTCTTGGAAAGTGATACATTTGCAAGTAAACACACCCTTCAGGTCTCTGGGTGTAGCGAATGGAGCGCTAAACACCCAGGGCTGTTTCAAGTCTTCCAAACTACACGTGTTGGCAATCCATCAAGCTCCAGCTACTAATTAACATAGCAGGGACTACAATCCTGGGCCGGGAAGCCACTTTCTTCAGCTGGCCTGGCCCTTGAGATCAATATCTCTCCTGACACACCTTCTCCACCTTTGTCCACACTCCCAAGAGGGAAGATGCAGCAAAAGGCACTGACAGCCCCTCGCTGCTATTCGTTAAGGGACTGGTTTTCCGTCATGGGGAATTGGCAAGGAAAGCAGCCACCTTTGGGGAGCTGCCAGGAATAAACCCTTTGGTTACTTGCTTGCTCAGCCTCTGTCCCTAATGGATGTCCAAAAAACACAGCCCTGCAAACTGCCATGGAAAGGGAAAGACTCAGAAGGTCGTCTCACCTGAACCCGTGCTGCAAAGGCAAGATCATTTACCCAACTGTCGCCTTCTCCCCAGACCAACGTACAGAATCCAGATCATTGAGCGCTGCAAACAGACACTGTCAAGCTTTGGAGCAAACGGCTCCAATTCATCCTTCACACATTAGATTTGTATAGCACAGCTATATACGAAAAACTCCTGGCAAAAGCATTCTCCAGGGAGTATTAGTAAATTGTAGCTGAATTTTAAATGTTAATTCATTCTTTCCAAAGCATTCAAGGTAAGGGAAATCTATGATGGATATCCCGATTCTTCTTCTTCTTCTTCTTCTTCTTCTTCTTCTTCTTCTTCTTCTT
>JAXCMG010000063.1:2457409-2505357 GCA_034642415.1 Podarcis siculus | reverse complement strand
CGGGGGACAGACTGTCCCCGGACCTGGTCTGAAGGCGGTTTCCATAGGAACGCATTGATTGATTTTCAATGCATTCCTATGGGAAACCGTGCTTCGCAAGATGAAAAACTCGCAAGAAGAAAAAACTTGCGGTACGAATTAATTTCGTCTTGCGAGGCACCACTGTATATGAGTTACGCCCATCTCTACCTGGTTGCACCCAGGGGGAAGTGGCTCCCACAGATCTGACAGGAAGTCCTCCCTGCTGGACCCATATTCCGCTGAACACCCATTCTAGCAAACAGGAAATGCCGGACTTGACTGCTCCTTCTAGATACCCCACATTCTAGCCAGGCTAAAACACTTGAGGAGGGTGTCATGCAGGGGGAGTGAGGTGTGGGGCCTGGGAAAAGAGGACTGGATAGAGCAGGGGTCAGCAACCTTTTTCAGCAGGGGGCCAGTCCATTGTCCCTCAGACCTTGGGGGGATGGGGACTATATTTTGGAGGAAAAAAAAGAATGAACGAATTCCTATGCCCCACAAATAACCCAGAGATGCATTTTAAATAAAAGGACACATTCTACTCATGTAAAAACACGCTGATTCCTGGACCGTCCTTGGGCCTAAATTTAGAATGTGATTGGGCGGCATTTGGCCCCCGGGCCTAATGCTGCCTACCCCTGGGATAGAGATCTGGAAGGGCCTCATCCAGTTCCTGGGCCTGTGCTTTCCCACCCCGGGTATTGTGGGAAACTTAAATGTGCTTATACCCAGCTGCCAGGTTTGGAGCTCTGAGCTGAGGGCAGCAACAAATTTAATACAGTGATACCTCGAGTTACATATGCTTCAGGTTACATACGCTTCAGTTTACAGACTCCACTTACCCAGAAATAGTGCTTCAGGTTAAGAACTTTGCTTCAGGATGAGAGCAGAAATTGTGCTTTGGCGGTGCGGCAGCAGCAGGAGGCCCCATTAGCTAAAGTGGTGCTTCAGGTTGAGAACAGTTTCAGGTTAAGTACGGACCTCCGGAAAGAATTAAGTACTTAACCCGAGGTACCACTGTACAACTGTCCCAGGGCCAGGATCACTGGGCAAGGGTGTAGTCAAGGGGGTGGGGTGGGCAGGGAGGGGGCCCCCATCTATGAAAATAAATAGCTAACTGAGGTTCTGCCCCACCTAACAAAAGGCCTGCCCCCCGAAAAAAATCCTGGCTACAGTGGGGGGGGGCGGGGCGGTACCAGCTCCCCAAGGCTGCCAGATGCAGAATGCTGATTCCAGCCTTGAAGGCAACTGTGGGCTTTCTAGCCGACAGCCACACCCTGGACTTGGCTTAACAGTCATTTCCTCCCTCCTGCTCGCCAGGTAAGTTTGTGGGCGGGGCTTCCTGCAGCCGTGGAGTTTAAAGAGCCAGGCGGAAAAAGGCACATTTTGCTAAGCAGATGAGTTCAAGGTGGAATTTGCCTGCCTTCCCCAGGCAGGCGCCTCTTCAGACTCCATCCGTACAGGAAACTGAGCGTACAGTTTCATTTCTCGCTTGCCTATCAATGTTTACATCCAAGTCAATTGATATAAAACGTTAATATCTGTAATCTGTAGGAATCTTCACGCGCAAGGTTGAGCAACATGGAAGTAGCCAAGATGTTTTTTCTGGGGGGCGGGGGGCAGGCAGGCTTGATGTTGGGAAGGCAGAATCGAGTTATCTGCGACACAATTGGTCAGTTAATTAAGTATTTTTTTTATTTATTTACTTGATTTAGGAGGGCAGCTGCCCCCTGGCCCCTCCATGCCAATGTTGAGCAACGATTCGCCCACCTCGAGGCTCTTAGACCCCATTTATATGCTTGTGGCAGAATCAAGTGGTGACGTTTTTCCGGGACTATTTCGCTTCAGGCTGAAGGTGCAAATATAAACCGACGCCTTTTGGCATGCTTTTTCACCGAAAACCCTCAGGTGTTTCACAGGAAAGGAGTTTGGGTACCCATCTGCCCCGCAATCTGGTTTGTATAAGCGGGATCCAGCACTCTGAAATGGAGCAGCCCAGTTTTTACCCTTGGTTACGTTCCACGTCTGAACAGGGATTTGCGTGTCAGGCTTGCTAACTGCTTCGGGACTCCGTGGAACCGATAGCGCTGCGCTCACAGCAGGCCTCGTTCAGGATCGCAATGGACCCTTCCCTCTTTCTCCGGAGGACTGGCCCAGGGGGGTGAAGGGCAAATCAGGGGTTGGTAGCCGAGTGGCAAAAGTAACCCCTCTTAAATTCGGAGTGGGATTTATTCCCTGCTTGTAGAAATTAGGGGTGCGGAAACGATTTTGAAAGATACCGGTAGTTTCCAGAGGACGCTGAGTCGTTTTCAGAGCTTCGGTTGGGGACGGTTTCCCCTCTTATTCAGGATCAAAAGCATCCCTCCCTTTCTTTCTCGTTTTGCTCCTAGAGCATTTGACCCTGTGAGTCTAAAACACACGTTCACACACACACGTATTGCAGTTGCTCTGTCGCGATCTCCGTAAATTCCAGTTTCTGACTGATTGATGGATTTGAAATAACTTGACTCTCTCTGCTGAATCAGGAGAAAGCAGGGTGGATATTGCGGAGGTAGCGTGAAAGCGCGTACAGCCTTCCAGGACTTACTAGAGATGTGTGAGGGATTTCCTACTGAGGGTCAATCCCAAGCCCTTCTTCGGCCTGACGAGGACTTCTGTGCAACCCGAAAGCTCGCTGCTTTCAGGCATTTTAAAGACGAATCGGCGGATCGGATCGGTAGCCGGAACGGATCCCCCAACCTCCCCCCCCCCGCTACTCATGCTTTATCCGGAAATAAAACTGTCCAGTCCGAATCGGAGGTTGATCTCATCATGCGTGGCTGTTGCTACTTCTCGGATCCTGCCTCCCTCCGGGCGAGGCGTTTATAGTACACAAACGCCCACGGACGGGAATTGTTTTCACTCTAGATAACAAGTATTTAAAGTCAATCGCAGTCCAGGATCGCTCACCTTTTTATTGTGTTTGTTTTGTATTTATGGAACAACGCTGGGAGTCCCCCTCCCCCCAGTCCTTGCTCACTTCTGTCTTGCAAACTCGTTTTGGGTTATACAGAACCCTCCAACCTTGTTTCTTGTTGTTCCTTTAAATCGTTTACGAAACCAGTGGGGGGCGAGAGGCGGTTTGGGAAAAGGATAGAGGAATAAGAAAGAACTTTGGGGGAAAGAGGACGACGCCCCTCTCCCCGCCGCAGCCTCGACCTTTCTTGCGCTGAAACAGCGAAATCCAAAGGAGCGGCATCCTGACCATGGGCGCATCTTGACAGCCTGGCTCAAAGGCGCGCAGTTTCTCCAGGCAAAGCCTGAGGGTATTTACTAGGGAGGAGGGAGACCCACGAGGAACCAAGCGCGCTTCCTTCCAAGCGTGGAAAACCCACGTGTTCTGAAAGGTGGATGCGCGGATTCCCCTTCTAGCAGACAGGATCGGGGGCAACGCATCCTCCTTCTGCATGAGGCTGTGACGTCATTTTCCCCAGCCGACGTCATACCTGCAGATAGGTGAGAACGGCCGCTGTGCGCTCTGCCTCCCACAGGGAGACTTCCCCTGCAATAATTCACCCGTATCAATCTGAATGTGGCCCCCTCCGTTCCTCTAGTGAAATTTCTACCTGGTCCTTCTTTCCCATGTTGCGTTTGTTATTCCTTTCCATGACATTTGGCCATTGCTATCAGAACTTTTATTTTTTCTGAGATGGCCACTAGGCAAAGAGATGATCCCAAGGGGAGTAATTTCTTTTAGCCAGTAAATCCGGGGACTTTTTGTGGCAGCCTCCTTGCTTCCCTGGCTGACGTTTTATGCGTAGGAGACACACTAGTGAATATCTCTCTAGGATCGGGCGCGCTTTCAGCAGCCACTGTCTGGTTTCAATCCTATGCATCTCTGCTGGTGGAATAATCTCCGTGGGATTTGGGTTGGGTTGCAGGTGACTCTTTTCACACGTGATGCTGAAACCCCCCTCCCTCCCCCCCCTTTTTTTGCCTCATTGGTGCGTGGCGAATATGACCGGCGTTGCTTGAAAGCGGACGAGAGCCATTTAACAATCGAAAATAGATTGGCATTCCTAGTTATATCACTGGGGGGCAAATATTATTGGTAATCCTGCTTTGGCGTAGGAGCAGATACCACTGTACAGTGGTACCTCTGGTTACATACGCTTCAGGTTACATACGCTTCAGGTTACAGACTCCGCTAACCCAGAAATATTGCTTCAGGTTAAGAACTTTGCTTCAGGATGAGAACAGAAATTGTGCTCCGGCGGCACAGCAGCAGCAGCAGGAGGCCCCATTAGCTAAAGTGGTGCTTCAGGTTAAAAACAGTTTCAGGTTAAGTACGGACCTCCGGAACGAATTAAGTACTTAACCCGAGGTACCACTGTAATAAAATATCGGTAGCATCGGTTGCTCTTTCCATTGCAATCACTTAGAGAAAGAAAAATCATTTTCATTTCCACCAGAAAAACAGCAGCAACTGGAGAATACCCATGTCTTTCAGGGACCATAGTGTTTGCTATGCTTTTATTCTATTTTTTACACTCATTTCTTGCCTTGAGAACTGTCCTTAGTTGAGAACTATCGTTAGTCTTAATTTGGACCAGTTCTGTGAACACAAACAAACACACCGCTAATACTGATTTATTAAATTAACCATTGTCTCGGCCAAAGGATGAAGGCAATGAACATCTGGGGTGATGGATCGCCCGCTTTCCAGAAGGTTTTTAAAGACCGACTTTCACTAGAACAGATTGTGACAAAGAATATATGCGCGTTTTATAAGGGGTGGGTGGGTTTAAACACACCTTGTCTTTCTGTTGTTACTGTTAACAGAAAGAGGGGGGGGGGGAAGTATATGTAAAACTCTACAGGCATATAAATATTCACGCACGGGGACAACCTGTGCTATTAAAATGCTAACCCGAGAGCATTTGTTCCCTAAACTAGAAAGTTTAGTCAAGCGACGAAGATTAGGCAGTTTTCCTGGCGTTTGTTTGTATGTATATATGACCCTGCAAAAGATATAGATATATAAATAGTATAAACATAAGTTATGTGTTTTGTGTATAAAGCTGTCTCCGAACATAGGTCATGATTTTGCTGATAGAAAACATTATTCTATTTTGTTATAAAACCGTTGTATATATAATTTGTACCGACAACTAGTGGCGATGTTGATTTAATCTAAATACTCCATTTGACGCAAACTCTTTCTTTGTTTTCATAATTTCAGAATAAACAAGGGCTTTTTCTTTCAAGTGTTTCTTCCACTTGTGGGAAATAAATTACGTTCGAAAAGAAAAATTAACGCACCAGGGAGAGTTACAGTCTTCGTTTTCTAAAGGAAAATAAAAACCAAAACCAAACTAAGAAGAAAATGGAAACAGAATAAACATTTCACTTTTATTTTCACCGTAGGAAGTCTTGGGTTGGATCCAGACTAATAGCGCCATCATATGCACACTTACCTGGGAGTAAGTCCAGTTTAATACAACAAGATTTCCTTCTGAGTAAGCTTGCATGGGATCGTAGGAGCCAACTGCTGGGGACCGAGGTCTCTTCAGCCCCCCTAAGATATTTGAGGGTGCCGAGCCCCCCCCCCCAGTTGATGGGCATTGTCATTCAAATAGTGTGCGCGCCTCTTGTCTTGTGATCGATTATGCGGGGCAGAGCTTGCCCCACCCCAATATTTCATCCAAGTTGGCACCTCTGCACAGAATTTCACTGTCCCTTAACTGCTCTTAGTTCCCACTGAGACCAATGGAACTTGGTTCGGGACGAACTTGTCCGCCGGTTTTAACTGGCAGCAATCCCGATCAAACCCACAGTTGCCGTTGATTTTTTTTTGGAAGCGAAAATTAAATATGAACGCTGGGAATATAATATTATTTATTCAGGTGCCAGGATTTTAAAAAACTATATAAATTAATCGTTAGGATCTCAGAAGGCAAAAATCCTCATTAGCTGCAGAGGTTGTAAACTGTTTTCGGATTCCTGAGATTTCTTTTTATTCTTACGACCTCAGAGCTGCAGTAAGGGATTCTCCCTGCGGCTTTTATTTTTTCTGGAAGATATTCGTGCCTGTCCTCCTCGCTCCTTTTTGGCCTCTGAAAAGAACGCTCACCGCCTCAATCCCGCATCTCAAGCCTCTCGTTAGCATGCATGTGTGATATGATATATATTATATAATATGATATGATATCATGATATGATGTGATATATGATATATGATATTCCAGACCTTGGTCGCAAACAGAGTCTTTCACGCACAACTCCTTGGCTGCTGGTGGTAAATAAAAGGTGACCCTGCAAAGAGGAGAAATGAAAACTGCTGCGGGCGAGCTGGAAAAAAACAGCAGGAGGGGCGGGCAGCTGAGGAGGAGGAGGAGGAGGAGCTATTTGAATTCCCGGATAGCCAATCAGGGAGCGCACGGCCTGACAACCCACCAATGGGGTGTCCGGGCGTCCTGGGCCCTGGGACGGATAACACCGGGCAGCGGGAGAGGCGCGCGCACAGCCAGCGCAGAGGGCCGCGGAGCAGCTGCGCGCATCGCGGCTCGTGGCCAGGAGAGCCTGGCAGACCCGTCCCCGGGCCTCATCCTCCCTCTTCCTCCGCAGGGAAGATCGGGCGCCCCTTCTCAGCCGGTTCTTGAGATCGCAGCTGCGGAGACTTGTCTGGCGCGCAGGCTGCCCGGAGGGATGAAGCTGGCGGCGCTTTGACGAGGCTTTCCTCTCCGCGCGCGCCCAAGGCAGCTCAGCATCGGCGGAAACTGGGTGCCGTGGCCGGGACGCGTCGCTTGGGTGAGTGGGGAGCCGCGCGGTTGGGTGCGCCCTTGCTCGCTGGCGCACAGGGAGCCAGACAGCCAGAGTTTCCCCAGACGAGTGGCTACTCGCTACCGTGGCTGGTTCTTAACATTTTGATGGTAATAACGCTCAGCAGCAGCCTTTTCTCCTCTCTAGCTCACTCTGCCTCTTCGTGGAGCACCTGTGGAAATTTGCTCTTCTGGAACCGCTTGTCGTGGCGTGTATTGGGGAGGTGGCAAAAGGAATAAAAGAGCGCGCGCGCCCTCCTTAATCGGGAATAAGTTTTCCTTGCTAGACGCAGCGACAGCCCACCCCCTGATTTGATTTTTGGAAATAAGGCCTGGTGAGTTGACTCGGATTTAACAAAATTCCAAGTCTTTTCCCACCCGGTTTTGGGATCTGCACGCATGCAAGGCTCCAGCCCAAAACACACCGGGAAGTGTCACTTTTGTATAAATGAGTTTCGAGCGTGTCAAAGGCCATGGGCGGTGAGGATATTTTGTAGCAGCCTGAGATGGCCATTTTCCACCTGCGCAGCGCTGAGTGGAAGAAGCCGCTGTCCTTTCATGCTGGAAAATAGAAGGGTGTAGATTCGTTCAGCTGGTGTTTGGGGGGGGGATCTATCCTGCCTTAATTTGGAAAAAAAATGTCTCCTCAAACCTGCAAGGTACTCTGTGTTTGGACAGCAAGACCAAAACACACGACAAATTACTGGTCAACGCAGTTCTGTACCGTGAAATATACTCTTAACAATGAACACAGTTTTATACTAGTGTACGCTGGGCAAAGTAAACGTTTCAGTGATTTGTAGATCGGTGCGTTCCTTTTCCAGCTAGCATTCCTTCTCGCCATACCATACTCTTCGACAGTATGAGTTTACCGGCGCACTTCCATTGTCCCTGGAGACAGACGGATGCCAACAAATAGTTACTGAATAAAATGGGATTGGGACTAGAGGGGAAAGCTACGCACAAATCTACAAATCACCGTTTTGCATTCATTTATTTTAATTGCATTTATATCCAGCTAACGTGGCAACGTGGCGGCACTAGGAAATCCAGTAAATCAACGGGATTTTCAGAATTAATAAGTTGTGTTTAGCGTGGCAGCTGGAGTCCCCAGCAGTCTCCAAGCTCAAATCAGGACACCAGTGTGCACCTTTCGGAGGAACTGCAAGTGGGACGGCTGCTACTTTCCCAAAGTTTCATCCTTGAAAAGGCATCGGAAGATGGTTTTTATTCCGAGTAGACTGGCCTCTAACAAGGGAAGCAATACATGAAATTAAATTCTTTTCAGTGTTTTAAAAAGTGTGGCAGGATGATCATCTTTCTTCAACAGGAGTGATATATAATATACACAGTGTAACACGCACAAACATAAAAAGCTTCCAAAAGCGTCCTATTTTGCAGGGTCTTTCGACAAAGCACTGCGTTAAGAGAAACGGTGCGTGCCAAGTAAAATCACATAATCGAGTCCTGTTTTTAATCTTAGGAGGCGCGTGCAGTGGCGAAAAAAGGCTGCTCGCATGTAGTTTAATATCCAGGCAGCCTTCACATGCTCAGAGGCCACGCGCCCACACACTGGCCCGAACTGCTTTGGGACACGTGCCTACGAAGGGCTCTTGCGCCTTGAGCAGAGACCGGGCAGGAAGAATCTCTGGAGAAAGAAACCGATCCCTGGAGAAGCGAACACATCACCTGTGTTCATGGGCGTAGCCAGGATTTTTGTCGGGGGGGGGGGCAGGCCTTTTGTTGGGGGGGGGGGAGAGCTTGTTACAGCTTGTTACCCTTTCTGCTGTGCGCACGCGTACGCTAAGCTTATGTAAGGCCTTTGGACAAAAGTGGCCTCTGTCACAGGTGAGCGGCATCCCGTCAGTTTCTCTTTCGAAGCGCTGCTTCGTCCAGGTGGGCTTGTGGTGAGAGGGAGAGCCCGCTCGGGCCTTTGGGGTCAGAGCAAGGGGGCAGCCATCAAGGAGACTTCTGGTGGGCTTCGCGTTGCAGCGCCCAAGCGCGCCGTTTCTTCTTCTTGCCCCAAAGGCGCGCAAGGAGCAGGCGCCGCCTCGGTCTCTTTCCCGACACCTGAGATCCCCGTGGTGATGCGGTCCCCCCTCTCCCGCTGGGGCAGGAGGAGCGAATCCCCTTTACGTGCTGGCGGGGGTGCCTGCCGTGGGACCCCCAGAAGCACGCACGTCGGGCCAGAAATCCCGCTCGGCCTCTGAGCCGGAATTTTTGCGTGGTGGGGAAATAACTCTTCCAGTGTGGAAATGTGTTGAGCGCTGGGCGATGGCGAGACCGAGTGGAACTAGAGCTGGATCGCGCATTTGGGCGCCTGAGCGCAGGTTAGGAGGCCAGAAAAAACCTCTCGGGTCTTTCCCCCGAACCGCACACTTACTCGAAAGTAAACCCCTCCGAACTTCGGCGAGACTTGACAGTCAGTCAGTGTCTCTTAGGCTAGCGGGCGACGTAGGGCCGCGCGCGCAAATGCGATTCTCCTTCTTGCGCGCCTAATCCAAAGATCGACCGATCGATCTGTCTGTCTCTGTCTTGCAGTGAGCGAGCTGGAGGAGCAGGCGGGAGCCGCGCGGCGCGAGCCATGGCTGAGGGGACGCCAGTTCCCCGCGGCGGAGACGTCTGGGAAATCGACGTGGAGAGCCTGGAAGACGCGGACGGGATGGAGCCGCCGCCGCCTGGCCCTCGACTGGAGGCTGTCGAAGACGACGCCGCTGACGAAGAAGAGGAGGAAGAGGAGGATGGCGACGAAGAGGACGACGACGACCGCGAGGAAGACGAAGGAGCGGGCGGGCGCGCTCTTCTGCCTCCGCCGCCTCCGCCGTCCCGCACGCAGCCGCCCGTCGAGGCGGCGGGTTCCGGGGAGCCGCCTGCGCGCAAGCTGAGCCGGACGCCCAAGTGTGCGCGCTGCCGCAACCACGGCGTGGTGTCGTGTCTCAAGGGCCACAAGCGCTTCTGCCGCTGGCGGGACTGCCAGTGCGCCAACTGCTTGCTGGTGGTGGAGAGGCAGCGCGTTATGGCCGCGCAAGTGGCGCTGCGCCGGCAGCAGGCCACCGAGGTGAGCGCCCGGCCCGGGGACCCAGCGGAGAGCTCTTACCCCAGCCTTATGTCCCGCTGCTTTTCTGCTTTGCAAAAGGTGGGTGGGAGCTCCGCAAATACCCCCTTCTCTCCCCTACAAAGGCAACCAGGTGGAGTGAAGGGGATGCCTCGCTTTCAGGGCGATGCAAACTGCTAAGCGCTATTGCGAGCTGCGATCTAAACGGCCTTTGCTCAGAAATAATTCCATTTCCTGCCGTGGATCTTCGCCCTTCTCGAAAGCAAGGAAATGTCACTTCCAAGCCAACCGGTCTATAGGGCGGGTGGGGGTTGTGTGTTTGGCATTTAATTGGCAGTGAATTGTGGTGGCTCACTCTGGCCTTAAGGTGGCAGGATCGGGGTCTACTTAATGCGCATCTGGGTCCCACATTGACCAGGTCTGTCCGGCCTGGCTGATGCGACTTCACTCCGGGCACGAGGAGTTGAGCGACGAGCTCTCCCTGCTGCTATGCACCTCTGCCTTACCTGCGAGGATTTTCCAGCCTTCAGAGATGATTCGATTGAAAGGCGCGATAGGCACAATTCCTTTGCCAAGCGAATCCAGACCTTGGAATCTGGGTTTGTTGCCAAACGAATCCAGACTGTAAAATCCATTTCACAGTCGACATTTTCCCGGTTAACATTGTTTTTAGCTTGCTCCTCAGGAACTTGAGCAGTTTTCTTAAAACACCCTCCTTTACGCAGAATATCTCAGTCAAATGTAGAGTCACTTTTATTTTCGATCTAGCAACGTTAATCTCTGTCAGATCTTTGTCAGTCAGTGTTTAACAAAATGAAGTCTGCCATGAGATTTTTTTGGGGGAAGTGATGAATCGTGCACAATTAGCCCCCCCCCCCCAATTTAAATTTTCAAGAATGCAGTATTCATTTCCCCTTGCCCCTCTGGTCTGTTCTGGAACATCCTGAATTTGAACACATTCAACATTTCCCAGACAAATTCAGCTGTCTTTAATGTTATTTCAGTTGCAGAGCTAAACACGCTTAATTTTTTTCCTGTCAGCAGCTGATGTTTAAGGTTGCAATCCCATGTATATTTATTGCACATATTTATTGCACTTGTACACTTCTGAGTATGCAGGGAAAGGAGAATATGCTGTATGCATGACCTTGGCTAGATAATTTGTCCTTGCTCTTCTTCAGAAGCTGAGTGCTAAGCTATGCTTAGAGTCATAGCTGGACACCTGGGCCCTAAACACTTTGACTTGAAAGTCCCTTCTTTCTAAATAATGTGTTTGGAGCCTGCATAAGTGTTGATGAATACTCATACAAATCAGGGCCAATTATTCTCACGACTATTATTATTAATGAACCCTAATTTATGAATTTGGAAAAGTTGTTTTCTTATTCTTTCATATCACAATTTTAAAAAGTGTACAACAGGGATTCATCAGGGGGTAAGAAATCTGCGGAGCTGGTGATTTTAAAACTTCATCCCCCCCTTTTTTTACTAGGATAAGAAGGGGCTTACAGGGAAACAGGCCAACTTTGAGCGCAAAGCAGTCTATCAGAGGCAAGTACGGACACCCAGTTTGCTGGCAAAAAGCATCTTAGAAGGTAATACACTTCAGCACTTTGAACTTTACAGTTTTTAAATATCTTGGTTATTGTTACTGAAATGGTTCATCCTTTGCATTTCCCTTTATTAATTTGAATATAGAAGATTTCAGGAAGCTAGACGAAGAAACCCAATTGTAACAGCTAACTCAACACAGAGTCAGATGCACTTAAGTTCACTGATTTCAGTGTGCTCAAGCAGAAGAGAGTCAGTGTAGGATCATGGCCATGCATGTAAAAAAACCAAAAAACCCAATAGATGCTGCTTGTATGGCAATTTGTTGATGACTGCATCATGAGCACAGAAGGAACTGGAATCAGCCGAGGACAATATTCGTAAATGCATAATATTCTGCTGGAAAGAATCATGTAGGTCACTTAGTGGTTGGTTGAGGAGCTAAACAAATGTTAACACTAACATGGAAATGCAGAAAATACTGAGGAAAAACAAAAGCAAACAAATACTTGGCGCAAACAACAGCAATGATGGCTCAGTAATCTAATCCCTGACCCCCACCAAGCCATCCCTGTCAAATATGTCCTGCATTTTAATTCTACCACCTTCTGCTTGGATTTTGGTCTGTTGATTGTCTGATTAGGGAAAGTATTTTGAGAATTTGAATATAAGAGGTTCTTTGTTTTTGAAAAACAAACAAACCAAGAATTTATTATCTGGGGAAACTGTATCTTTAACAAATGTTCCAAATTTTAAAATAGAAACAAAAGCTAAGCTAGTATAATATGAAAATTAATACACGATGACAATATTTGAAGTTTTGTTTTTCCTCTAATAGAAAAATGGTTAGTTATATTTAATGATTTCAAAATAAGCTCAGCTATTGGGAAATGAGCCCATCGGTACATTTTTATTTTAAAAAAGTGATGCACATTTTACTAATCTGTGGATTTAGACTGAACTTCTTTTCTTGTATGGCAGACATTGGTGATGCAAACCAATTCTTGTCCAAGTCAATGACAAAAAAGCTGCTTTTGATTTTGCTGCATCTCCACTGCAACCTTACAACGCACAGTAACATTCATGTGCACATTTATTTGGGAGCAAGTTCTGCTGGACTTCATAGGACTTATCTGTGGATATAGAAACAAAGGACTGGGCTATGTATGTACAGTGGTACCTTGGGTTAAGTACTTAATTCGTTCCGGAGGTCCGTACTTAACCTGAAACTGTTCTTAACCTGAAGCACCACTTTAGCTAATGGGGCCTCCTCCTGCTGCTGCTGGAGCACGATTTCTGTTCTCATCCTGAAGCAAAGTTCTTAACCTGAAGCACTATTTCTGGGTTAGCGGAGTCTGTAATCTGAAGCGTATGTAACCCGAGGTACCACTGTATGTATGTATGTATGTATGTATGTATGTATGTATGTAGTTGCCTTAAGTCAAGGATGGAGAACCGTTAGCTCTCCATAAGTTGTGGGACTGCAGCTGCCATCATCCCTGACCACTGAGCATGCTGGCTGGGGATGAGGGGAGCCTGACAGAAACTGCAGGGCCACAGCTTCCATGTACCGGCCGAAATAAGGTAAAGGTAAAGGGACCCCTGACCATTAGGTCCAGTCGTGGCTGACTCTGGGGTTGCGGTGTTCATCTTGCTTTATTGGCCGAGGGAGCCGGCGTTCAGCTTCCAGGTCATATGGCCAGCATGACTAAGCTGCTTCTGGCGAACCAGAGCAGTGCACGGAAACGCCGTTTACCTTCCTGCCAGAGTGGTACCTATTTATTTACTTGCACTTTGATGTGCTTTCGAACTGCTAGGTTGGCAGGAGCAGGGACCGAGCAACGGGAGCTCACCCTGTCGCGGGGATTCGAACCGCCGACCTTCTGATCGGCAAGTCCTAGGCTCTGTGGTTTAGACTACAGCGCCGAAATACTTGGGAATAAATGCTACTGAACTCAGTGGAGTTCATTTTGGAGTGAATAGGCATAGAACAGGGCTGCTCATCTCCTGTTCAACACAGTGAATATTTTGTGAGCAGTCAATAATTTTAGGATGCACAGTAAAATATATATGGGTTACACTAAGAGCCCTCCCAGATAGTGGCTTAATACCATAAACAGCTCATTCAGATATTGGAAACAGGTAACTAGCGACAGGGGTTAAAAAAATAATAATACTGGATTTTTTCCAGAATGGGTAAAACTGGATTTAAAGGGAGAAAAACAGCAGGCTGTCACTCTGTTGCCAATGGTGTTGTGTGGACAATGAAGAAAATGTCCATGCTTGAGGAGCACCCATCCCACAACAAACTGCCATATGGAAGCACCCTGAGGGCAAAAGAAATACGATCGCTTCCTGCTCCCAGACCAGTTTAATATAAATTGTTAAGATGTTGCCAAATCTTTAAAAGCTGGCAGCAAATGCATCTAGCTTTCATAGTTTTTAAGTGCAGCTCTGAGGCTATGTGCCATTAGAAAAAAGAACAACGCAAATTCTTAACTGAAGGGGCTCTGTTTTTTTGCAGGCCAATGCCAATTACTGAAAATGGCTTGGATAACTCATCATAACTTTTCTTGTACAGTGGTACCTCGGGTTGAGTACTTAATTCGTTCCGGAGGTCCGTACTTAACCTGAAACTGTTCTTAACCTGAAGCACCGCTTTAGCTAATGGGGCCTCTTGCTGCTGCCGCAGTGCCGAAGCCCGATTTCTGTTCTTATCCTGAAGCAAAGTTCTTAACCTGAAGCACTATTTCTGGGTTAGCGGAGTCTGTAACCTGAAGCGTATGTAATCCGAGGTACCACTGTATTGGAATCCCGAGTTTTTTTAATAACGTCTGCAATTACCGTATTTTTTGCTCTATAGGACGCACCCGACCATAGGATGCACCTTGCTTTAGAGGGGGAGAACAAGGGGAAAAAAAATCTCCCTCTCTCTGAGCAGCGCCCCTTCAGCGAAGCGGCAGGGGAAACGGAGCCCATTCCATTTCTCCTCCCGCTTAGCTGAAGGGGCGCTGCGCCTTAGCTGAAGGGGCACCTACCCTTCAGCGAAAGGAACCCGAAGACTCTGGAGCGCTGCAGGAGCTCCCACTGTGCTTCGGAGGCTTCGTGTTGCTATCGCTGAAGCCAAGGAGCCTGCATTCGCTCCATAAGACGCACACACATTTCCCCTTAATTTTTGGAGGGGAAAATGTGCGTCTTGTAGAGCGAAAAATACGGTAATAACCAAGCCACTTAGAGAAGGGAGATCATGAAGACAGTTGGTGAACTTCAGCAGTGTCTGTGGGCAAGCAGAATGGACTTCTGCTCATGGAATGGGTCTTTATCTTCCTCCCCTCCCCTCTGTAGCCCCTGAACTCCCCCAATCTGCTCCAGAGGTTGGAGGACTTTGTGGAGCTGATTTGGGGGATTCTGGAAGAGAGCAGAGGAAGTCCTGCTGTATGAGTGGCAGAATATTAATCTAATGTTGGAAGATTGGGAAAGTAAAGGTTATTAGACTTAGTTTGCGCTTCCAGATTAGAATACAATCCTAGGTCTGTATAGATGTGTATAGATTCTTTTGATCTGCCTCTAATGTTTTTCTTTTTGGCTCACTATTCACTCACTCTCTAACATACTGTCTCCCCAAGAGAAAAATCTTTCTTGCATCCCTTTCCCTTATTTGTCTTAACTTTCTTTCTCTTCTCTCCTAGTACTCCTTGGACTTTTCTCTACAATCTCTGTGCACATAATTCACCTTTAGAAAATAGAAATGCATCAGCTATTAGGTATAGATATATTTGGTGATGATATTCTAAGTCCCTCAACAAAGAAACAGAAACAATATGATAACATGGGAATGTGAAGAACCTCTCTTAATGTGTGTGTGTGTGTGTGTGTGTGTGTGTGTGTGTGTGAGTGAGTGAGGTTAGCAGCGTGGCTTTGGGCATGGCGAAAATTGGTATGGGTGATGACAAAACCATGGGCTGCTTGCACTTTCCATTTCTGCACCATATAATGTCAGAAGAACAACATGCATCTCTTCCTCCCTAGTGAGATGCATGAACTTCTGGCCTGAAGACGGCTCATGCATGTTGCACATTCAAAGGACATGTCACCCCTCAAAGAATTCTGAGCACTGTAGATTGTTAAGAGTTGCTTGGAATTGTAAGGTAAAGGTAAAGGAACCCCTGACATTAGGTCCAGTCATGGCCGACTGGGGTTGCGGCGCTCATCTCGCATTACTGGCTGAGGGAGCTGGCGTACAGCTTTCGGGTCATGTGGCCAGCATGACTAAGCCACTTCTGGCGAACCAGAGCAGCACACGGAAACGCCGTTTACCTTCCCGCCGGAGCGGTACCTATTTATCTACTTGCACTTTGACGTGCTTTTGAACTGCTAGGTTGGCAGGAGCAGGGACTGAGCAACGGGAGCTCACCCCGTCGCGGGGATTCGAACCGCCGACCTTCTGATCGGCAAGTCCTAGGCTCTGTGGTTTAACCCACAGCGCCACCCCTGCCACTCTTTATTATTTGATGGAATGAATGTCCTTTGAGTACGCTTGAAAGGTATATCATGCATCTGCAGCTTATTGTGGAGGAAGGTTAACAAGTTTTGCTTTGGATGATACCTGGGAAGCATGTCAAGAAGAGCGAGTCACTTACATCGACTCATAATTATGAAGCCACCTATTGATAAGGATAGCAGTAAATTGTCACAAATGTTTCAAAGTGCTGTACAAAACTTTAGTGAGAACTGAGGGCACCCATGACCAAGAAACAAATACTTGGCTCCTTCAGTTTTGTAACTCTTTTAACATCCTACTTGACCCTTTGATAAAAAGATCACTTTTTCTGGATAAATAGCCGACTCCATCTTTGTTTCTGTTTTCCTCTCTCTGCAGGTTACCGTCCTATTCCCGCAGATCCCTACCTTGGAGGGAATTCATCCTTGCCACCTCCTGTGAGTGACAGGATGAGGAAAAGGCGGGCTTTTGCTGATAAAGAACTGGAGAATATCATGCTCGAGCGGGAGTTCAAAGAAAGAGAAATGATGGAAGCGACCCAAGCGGCGGCCTTTTTCCTGCCTAACCGCATGGTGCATGGGACTGAATACAACACTTACAAAACTGCCTTTAGCCCTAACCACGTCGAAGCTCCCAATAAGGAGTTTTGTGGCTTCCTGCCCACTTGCTTGGATCTAACAATGCAATATTCAGGTTCAGGGAACATGGAACTGATTTCGTCCAATGTCAGTGTCGCCACTACATACCGGCAGTATCCTTTGCCCTCCAGGTTCCTGGTGTGGCCAAAGTGCGGCCCCCTGAATGACGCTCTCCTCTACCAACAGTGCCTGCTCAACGCTACTGCCGTCCAGTCCCTCAAGCCTGGGGCAATTTGGGACCCCAAGGCTTCGCAAGGCCAGGACTGTCCGAGCTCGGAGCATGATTTGATGTCGTCCAAGAGCGAGCCCTCCTTCCTGCTTCCTCACGTTAGAGAAATCCAGCAGCCTCAAAATGAACTCCAAAATCTCCCTCAGGTGACTTGTGACAGGTCGGCCTTTTCACCTCCTAAGAGGACTTTTTCTCAGATCTCTGACAAGGACGCTCTGGTCCCGCAGGAACACTCGCTCTGTAAGATCAGCAAAGAAAGCAGCAAGCAGCACCCGTCGCCCTCCGGCAAGTATAGTCCTTTCCATTCGCTCTTCCAGCAGACACTCCACAGCAAATCGGGGCCGGAGTTGAAAGCAACATTGGACGAGGCCTCCAAGAAATACAGAGAGTCGACCATCAAAGAAAACCAAAAATACAAGCTTGCCATTGACAAATATGCAAAAGACATTTTGGGGACTAAACAAGCTATGACCAAACTGTCAACCCATGAACCCCTGTCGTTTTCTGTCGAATCGATTCTTAAACGGCCATCTTCGATGGTCACCAATGTGTCTCAATAGAGAGAGACTACTGTGATAGCCAACCGACTGAAGGTAGTGTATTTGCACTTAAGGTTACAATCCTAATCGTATGTACAAGGAAGTCCCTTTTAAAATGAGTTGAACTTCTTCCTGTATAAACATGTTTGGGATTTGGTTGCAAGATACTTGATACCCAAGTCCAGGAACAAATTTGGAAGACGTTCCACTGATTTTTGTTAGCCTTTATTTCCAAGTAAAGGAGCTCAGGATTATAACTTTTGTTCTATGGATCTCAGCTGACTTCAGTACGGTTAATATATTCTAAGTGCAGGTGCCCTTTCTTAAATTTTTTTTGGGTTGGCTGCTCCCACAGTTTTTAATGTGAAGATTACTGCCATGCCCGTTTGCAATGTTGAGCCGTTGCTGTATCTCACCAAAATTTTGTATGAGAAAGAATTTTAGATGTAAGTTGATTTTAAAGTGTACATAAATATGCATGTTTTTCATATGGAAATAAATATATTTAATTGTTTTGCAGCGAAAACTGTGTGTGTTGTGTGTTTCCTAGTTCCCTTTTCCCTCCCCCAAATCACAAGTCTTTATGGCCACTGTGGGGAACAGCAAAGGCTTGGGCCACAATCCAAAGGCATGAAAACAGGAGTTGGGATTTTTATATTTTCAAAAATGGGGACCAGCTATTTCTGCTTCATTCCAGAATCCTAGGTGTAACCTGATATTTGCAATCCCCTAAAAGAGAATCAGGGCTTGTTTACACCAGAGTTTACTGTGTGTTTCTAGTTTTTTTGCATCCCCATTTAATCTGCATAGTCCACATGATCTTTCCCACAACACTAATTCCAGTGCTTCTCCCCAGAAAATATGGGTTTACTCAACACAAGGGTAATGAATTTTATTTATTTATTTATTTATTTATTTAGTACCCCTCCCATATGGCTGGCTTTCCCCAGCGGTAATACAATAATTTGGGGAAAACTTGCCATTGTTTGTCCCTATGTACGTCAAGACATTTCACACTCCATCCCTCCAACTCTGCCCATGCAAGATCGGTAGTTAGACAATGTATTTAATAATAATAAGAAGAAGAATGATAATAATAATAATAATAATTTATTTATACCCCGCCCATCTGGCTGGGCTTCCCCAGCCACTCTGGGTGGCTTCCAAAAAAATATTAAAATACTGTAGTACATCAAACATTAAAAGCTTCCCTAAACAGAGCTGCCTTCAGATGTCTTCTAAAAGTCTGGTAGTTGTTGTTCTCTTTGACATCTGGTTGGAGGGCATTCCACAGGGAGGGTGCCACTACCAAGAAGGCCCTCTGCCTGGTTTCCATTTATTTTTGCACACCCAGTGAAGAAACATTTCCTATTTCTGTGGGCCAAAGCCTGGTAATTATATAAGAGTCCCTACCTCCTGGACATGGGCTGCTTCAGCACTGGGTTCGAATGATCGACATCCTTTTGGTTGCTCATCAGAGTGCAGTTTAGATTCCCACCTCCCCAAAAAATATCTGCCTCTGTGATGTATGGAGCTCTGTAGGAGACTCTATTCAAGAGAGAACTTTGCTCTGTTCCTAGAAACTTCCCTGGTTCAGAGTCTGCATTCTGTACTTTCAAAAGAGAAGATCATGAGATCACACTCAAATTGCTTTGTTACACTGTGTGTGCTTGACAGATATTCTAGTGCACAAAACATCTTTATCTGTGGAAGGAAATTTTTCAGCACACTTTGGATTTTTTTTGGCACATAATTTAACACTAAATTATGTGAGTGGTATGATAATTACTTACATTTGAACAGTATAATCTCTCTAATGAACAGCCGTCGTTAAAATAATGTGTATAGGAAAGAGGGTTTGAAATTACAGTGGGACATCCCACATATACTACAATCCTATACTCAATTACGGCGCTGTGGGTTAAACCACAGAGCCTAGGACTTGCCAATCAGAAGGTCGGCGGTTCGAATCCCCGTGATGGGGTGAGCTCCCGTTGCTCGGCCCCTGCTCCTGCCAACCTAGCAGTTCGAAAGCACGTCAAAGTGCAAGTAGATCAATAGGTACTGCTCCGGCGGGAAGGTAAACAGCGTTTCTGTGCGCTGCTCTGATTTGCCAGAAGCAGCTTAGTCAGGCTGGCCACATGACCCAGAAGCTGTACGCCGGCTCCCTCGTCCAAGAAAGTGAGATGAGCACCGCAAACCCAGAGTCGGTCACGACTGGACCAGATAGTCAGCGGTCCCTTTACCTTTTAAAAGTTGCATAAACACCATACATTGAAAACACATGTCTTTCCCCCAAAGAATCATGGGATCTGTAGTTTGCTAAGGGTGCTAGGAATTATAGCTATGTAGATTATAGAACTGTAGTTCCCAGGATTCTTTGTGGAAAGCCCCCCCCCAAAAAAAAATTAGCAGGACTTCTGAGTAGATATGCATAGGATGGCACTGTTGGAAGTGAGTACTACTGATGTGAAGATTGTATGGACTCAATATTTCGGCAAGACTGAATTATGCAGAGTACAGTAGGAAAAGAATCTCTATATTTTTGTAAGTTTTGTATATTGTATATTTGTAGGTTTATAATTTGCATGCACTTACCTAACGACATACGTCTTAAGATGCGTGCTTGTAAAAAAGTTAAACTCAAACTGTTGGGCATGCTAATCTTCCACAGAGGACGCTCTTGATTGTCTCCAAAAATATTTTTGTACAAAAGCAAATGCAAATTCTGGGACAATTCCCTGAACCTCTTTTCAGATTATCTCCTCCCCTCCAACAAAACAATTGAAAGCTGAATTATACTTCTATAGCTCCTAACCAGCATTATGACCCTAGAGAAAGAAATGGACCAGGGTATTCATAGTTATACGTGAATGGTCCCAAATGAGTCAGGACTTGGCTCCTTGACTGGCTATTGTCTTGTTGATTTATTGCTCTGGGTTTTGTGCATTTATTCTCTTGAAAGATACATACCATGGGTATGTGGTGCATCTATGCGAAACATATGTTCCAAACTTTGTCCAGGGTGCAGTCATTCAAATAATCATTTTCTGTTGTACCTGCACAAGATGTTCTCCGCAAATTTGACATATCAATTTTCCAAATGAAGGGTTTGCATAGCATTTCACCCTGGTTGTCTGGAAACATGACGTAGATGGTCTAGTGCTGATTTTATTTCTTGGACGTGGAAAAAACTCTCTCCTGAAACCTTTGTTTTCCAGTTGGAATCACAGTAGAATGGAGAGGTGTGACAAACATTTTCTAGGAGTCCGGTCAATGTGTCTCACTCAGAATTGTGGAGCAAACCCCTGCAGTTGTTCTCTCATCCCAGATTAAAGAAGAAGAAGAAGAAGAAGACTTTGGATTTGATAGCCCATTTTATCACTACCCAAAGGAGTCTCAAAGCGGCTAACAATCTCCTTTTCCCTTCCTCCCCCACCACAAACACTCTGTGAGGTGAGTGGGGCTGAGAGACTTCATAGAAGTGTGACTAGCCCAAGGTCACCCAGCAGCTGCATGTGGAGGAGTGGGGATGCGAACCTGATTCACCAGATTACAAGTCCACCGCTCTTAACCACTACACCACACTGGCTCTAGGAAAAACAGAACAGTTTAGTTTGGAAAAGTGGGTGGGAACTAAGCAAGTGATTGTTTCACAATCAACTGAGTGGGTAGAAACACAGTAGCACTCTGATGGAAGACCTGTTCAGATGGAAACCTCTTTGATGGGCTGTAGTGCTAACTTTTCAAATGTTCATTGTTTCTTGGTGTATTCTCAATGACAAGGCAAGCCAGGGTGGTTTGGGTCATGATCTCATGTTGAGTTGAAGTGCGTTGTTATTCCAGGTCCCATAACAGCAGTCCCTCCCTTTTTCTCAGCATCGCATCACAATATATTCAGCTGAGACTTCCCATTAGATTTTGCGGTGGGTGGGGAGGACAGCATACGGTTCTGAAGCCCACAGGGAGAGAGAAGAACAACTATGTATGTGAGACAGATAAGGAGATAAAGATAAAGAGATGTTTAGGGAAGCTTTTAATGTTTAGTAGATTATTGTATTTTAATATTCTGTTGGAAGCCGCCCAGAGTGGCTAGGGAAACCCAGCCAGATGGGCGGGGTATAAATAATAAATTATTATAATATATTATTATTATTAAAGGAGAAAGAAATATTATTTTTGTGGAAAAACCAGCAGCGTGCCCTGCCCTGCTGTGACTGCTTTTGTTCAGATGAGAAAATGTCAGGGTGTGTGTGTGATCATTGTGTGTCACTGTGTAGCTAACTGTGCAGACAAGGTGATGTTCTTAGACCCCAGAAGGTCCGTCCCAACGAAGCAGGATAGTCCAATGGGCGCAATCAAAGCTTGAACAAAAATGGCACTTGATTTTATCAACCCATCGGAAAAATCCCCTCCTAGCACATAGCTTGCTGAGGCAGCAGCAGCAACAAAACAATTGCCGCCTGCCAACGGGTGCTGCTGCGTCTCCCCTCTCCCACCTTGGTGACCCCCCCCCCAGGTCCTCCGGAAACCGTTCGGATCTTTCATGTGGCTTAAAAAATTTCCAGCTCCTAACTCCGTTCTTTCCTTAAAGCATTTTGCGAGTCCATTTATTGCTCGTGAAAAAGGAAGATTAATAGCTTGAGTCAGGCATAATGCAGGAAAGCACCAGATAGGTTTCCTCGGCGGCTCTGCCACAGCAGCTGCCGCCCCCTCTGGCTTCAGCCTTGGGCCTCTTTGCCTGGAGGGGCTGATCCTGCTCTCCGGCTGCCGCCAAGGGCCTCCAACTGTGTGATAGTTTGGACATGTGGAGTGCTGGAGAAGGAAGATGAAGCCTTGCCAACTCCGCGCATTGAAAAGCTGTGACTCAGACCAACCCCCTACCACCACCAAATGTTCCTGGGGTTTCAAACAAACCCATCCTTTTTCACACTGGCTTTCTTCTGCTTTGCTCTTTTCGCAAAGTCGAGGGCACTCAAGCTTTTGCTGATCGGAAAATGCATTGTCCCAACCAAACGATTTGCTTTGCTGTGTGTATAAGGCTGCAAATACACCATACATTTGAAGCACATTCAGAGGATATGATGTATGCTTGTGTTCCAAAGTATCCCGGAAACTGTAGCTCACCCCTCACAGAGCTACCATTCATAGCACCCATAAAAAACTACAGTTCCCAGGCTTCTCCAAATGACATCATGTGCTTCAAAGGTATGATGTGTTAGGGCGAACTGCCTGGCCAGAGTGGTTCATGCTCTGGTTATCTCCCGCTTGGACTAATGCAATGCGCTCTATGTGGGGCTACCTTTGAAGGTGACCTGGAAACTACAACTAATCCAGAATGCGGCTGCTAGACTAGGGACTGGGAGCGGCTGCCGAGACCACATAACACAGGTCTTGAAAGACCTACATTGACATACCAAAAGAAATGAGGACTTTATTTATGTATGCCACTACAGCAGCAAGAATGTTGATTGCACAAAATTGGAAGACTGGAGAAATACCAACTGAAGAACAATGGCAAGAGAAGTTGATGAACTATGCAGAACTGGCAAAAATGACAGAAAGACTAAGAGAAAAAGACAACAGAGACTTTGAAAAAGATTGGGAACCTTTCATATTATATTTGCAGAAACAAAGAAAGGCAATAGACTTGATGGCAGGATTTAAATAAACATCCACATTATTAGCATCAGAAAATGTTTGGAAGATAGTGAAATAATTTAATTTAATTTTTATGTTTTTAAGGTTTGATGTTATGTTATTACTAACTTTTTCTGTTGAGAGATAGCAAAGCGGGTGAAAATAGAAACAAACCAGAAACGCAAGTTGGGGGAAGTCTTGGAGGGGAGGGAGGGAGGAATATATAGGAAAAGTTAAGAATTTGAGATGTGTGTAATGAGCGAAAATGAAAAATGAATATTTTTTTTGTTAAAAAAAGAAAGACCTACATTTACTTCCACTTTGAGCACAATTCAAAGTGTCAGTGCTGATCTTTAAAGCCCTAAATGGCCTCAGCCCAGTATACCTGAATGAGCGTCTCCACCTCTCGTTCGGCAATGAGGTCCATCTCTGAGGGTCTTCTGTGGTTCCCTCCCTGTGATAAAGCCACTTCCGACATCAGGAGGAGGTGGTGTTGCGGGCTCACGCCCCCAACAAATCGCGCGGTGGCTGGCTTCAGCCCCGCGCGACCAGGGGAATCCTCAGGCCGCATCAGACCCAGAGCCAGCCAATCGCCTGGCTCTGGGGGCGTGGCCTGGGTCATTTAAGGCCGGCGTGGCCCCGGGATCTCCCCTTTTCATCCACGCAGCTGATTCGGTTTCCCACCCACCCTTTAGGTCTTCCTTCTGACCTTGCTATGGACTTCGGTTGGTCACCACTGAGGGGCCTGGCAGGAATTTTTTCCACTTGGCGAATTGGCACCGGCCATTTGGTTTTTTGCCTACCTCGTAGCAAATCATCACAACATCTTTGGTTTGGCAGTTAGGCATTGGTAGGGGTATTATTATGTAGATGTGTTGGGGGGGGAGTGCCATCACCTCCCCCAAATATTTAAGGGTAGTCTGGTAAAGGATTCCGGGGGGCATTGCCTCGTCTGAAACCTATGGAGGCCAGGGCCCAAGGCACACCCCCGAGCGGTGACCCCGGAGGAAGTTCCTAGTGATGTGCATCACAGGGCTCCCCCTGCTGGTGTTAACCCTTTCCGGTTTTCATGCCAACAGGCTGAATCCGGAAAGTCAGATAGGACCAATGCCTAAGCATTGGTTACCTGTAACCAATAAAGTTGTGGCCAATTTTTGCCCATTAACCTAAAATAACGGTGTCCTGTGTCTTTATTTATTCCAACTGGTGGGAATCGCCACACAAGTGAGGTTATAGGGATTGCTAGGGGGAAAACCCTGGAGAAGAGGGGACTTAGGTAGCTGTTGTGGGGTGGGGACCTTCAGTCTCTGCAGCTGCTTCAAGGGGGCAAGACCCACGGAAGATGAGCTGCTGTTCTCATTAGGCTTGACACTCTGGTGCAGATCCTTGAAGCCTTACTCCAATGAAGCTCTAAAATGCCGTTTTGATCCTGGATTTCAGAAAAGCTACTCTTGGCAGAAAGAGAAACCAGCTTCTCAACTCCTTCTTGTGTTAGGTTTCTTTCCCCATTTCCAAATAGTGACCAGTTTATTTCACAAGGTGCAAAAGATAAAGGAGTCAGAAGCCAGCCTGAAGTGGGAGGAATTGGAGGCAGTGTGATGCAAAGGTCTTATATCCTTTCTCCAGTAGCAATAACCTGGATATTTTCCAGTTCCAATCATGGTCCAAAGAATACCTAAAGATATTCTACATTCTGCAACATTTGGAAGCACTTTTCCAACATCAATCTCAATTTCTTCCACTATTTCTAATTTTTCAATAACGGGCCGGAGGGAAAGACCTGGGGTGGGGGAATTTTTTTCCTGGTTGTGTTCCAAGATTTCACTCTTTTACTTTCAACTCTGTCCTTCCTTCTGATCAACAAGTTTATTTCATTTTAAAGTGCTCTATAGCCAGCGATCCATATCGCTTCCTGTGAGCTCCACAGAACCAGCATGTTTTTAATTCTCCCTTATGCTACGTGCGTATGGTTATTGCTGCTTATACGAGAAGTGGATTCTTCTACATCTGAAAAGCATCGCTGTCTGAACTAGAAATGTAGAGGGCCAGAAACAGCGCTCAGAATTTAGAACATGTCCCTCTGTAGGGGCATGGTTAAGTGATTAAACAATCTAAAATCACGACTTTTATTTGCTGGAGTTATATTAACTTTTAACTAGTTAGAATATAGAATATAAAGGGACGCAGGTGGCGCTGTGGGTTAAACCACAGAGCCTAGGACTTGCTGATCAGAAGGTTGGCGGTTCGAATCCCCATGACGGGGTGAGCTCCCGTTGCTCGGTCCCTGTTCCTGCCAACATAGCAGTTCGAAAGCACATCAAAGTGCAAGTAGATAAATAGGTACCACTCCGGCGGGAAGGTAAACAGCGTTTCCATGTGCTGCTCTGGTTCGCCAGAAGCGGCTTAGTCATGCTGGCCACATGACCCGGAAGCTGTACGCCGGCTCCCTCGGCCAGAAAGTGAGATGAGCGCTGCAACCCCAGAGTCGGTCACGACTGGACCTAATGGTCAGGGGTCCCTTTACCTTTACTAGTTAGAATATATAAATGCTTTTTGTGTGTGATGGAACTCAGTGGCAGGGAGTTCCAGGACCTCTGTCTTTGCTGTTCACTTTGATCAAGAGAGGGGTACTGGCAACTCATTTTTTTTTGCACATATTTATGTATGTAGAAGTTTTGGGTGACATCCAGTTGTGGACTTCCACTTGCACAAAAGTACCACCCCTTCCTCTGTTCCCCCTTGAACTCCCACCATCCAGGGGTTTCCCAAAATCTGCTCCAGAGGGTTAGGCTACTTTCCAAAGCAGATTGGGGTAGGTGAGGGGCTTCAGGGCAAAGGAGAAGAAGGGGAAGCCTCACTGTGTGAGTAGAAATGCAATGTTGGAGTTAAGTTGTGACTGCATGTCTAAAATCATGGTTTCACCAAAATTTGTTATCACGAGTACCAGTCTTAAGGCACCTTTGCAATTAATTTACCATGGTGGTCGTTGGCTGTCGTTAGACCCCCACATCTCTTTCCTCACACCACAACCCTGAGCTGTGGAAGTAACCTTTGTGAACTGAAATGGCAGAGATATAAGCACGTGCTAATTTATTCTACTAAATGTAGCAGTACAGCGGTACCTTGGGTTACATACGCTTCAGGTTACATACGCTTCAGGTTACAGACTCTGCTAACCCAGAAATATTACCTCGGGTTAAGAACTTTGCTTCAGGATGAGAACAGAAATTGTGCTCCGGCAGTGCGGCAGGAGCAGGAGGCCCCATTAGCTAAAGTGGTGCTTCAGGTTAAGAACAGTTTCAGGTTAAGAACGGACCTTCAGAACGAATTAAGTACTTAACCCAAGGTACCACTGTACTTGAACATGAAATATATTGTGGTCAGAGACCAGCTTGAGAACACAAATGGAACTACAATCCCAACAGCAAAACAAACATTTAAAACATGGAATTTAAGACTTTGTAATTTTTTTTAAAGTTAGTAGTGTTGTTATCAACATCTATTTATATCAATTAATCAATCAATGAGTCATTGAATCATAGACTTGTAGAGCTGCAGGGGACCCTGAGGGTCATTTAGTCCAGCCCCCTCCGATGCAGGAACCTTATACCCAACATGGGGCTCGAACCCACAACTCTGAGAGGAAGTGTCTTATGCTCTACCGCCTGAGCTACCCCAGCTCAGACATCTACCCTTTTTAGCCCTAGGGGCTCCTGGGTCAAACCTCTTCCAGCCAAATCCAAGACTGATTGGATTGTGTCCAATACCTTGAAACGTCTAGCTCTGTTAAAAAAATATCGCCCCCGAACGAACATTTACAGTTGTTTATTTTGATAGAACAGAGTGGCTGGGATAAAAATATCTGTGATAGGATTACTAGGAGGAAAGCTTGCTGTAGGATGTAAAAACCTCTCAGGATGGGCTCCATTCATAAACGCACATGCCTGGGTTTGAAAGGCGGATCCTGAGCTAGTTGTATCGTACATCTGTTCTCCTGACTTTTTAACCATGGAGTGCTAGTTTATTGCCGAGCTTAAGGATAAAAGAAGCAAGAAATGAAAGTTTTTTTGGAGGGGGAAGTTTCCTTCCTTCTAAGTACATTCAGATGTTTGCCTCCAAACCCTAAGCCAGGCTTTGTTTCTAGCTTAGTTCACCTTCCTGATGTGATTCAGGCTTCTTCTTTTTCTATCCAGAAAATATATATACTGTATATATATATATATATATATATATATATATATATATATATATATATATCGTGAAGAATGGTGGCAATAGCACAGCAAAGGTCAAAGAGTACACATAATGATTAAAGGAACATCCCTCGGAAAGATTTTGGGTATCTTCTTTCTGAATACCGTACCAATGCTGAATGCGACGTGAAATATGACCTATACTCTGATTGCTTTGGAGATGCCTCTGTCAGGTTGTCTCAAGTCTTTTGTTTTGCTTTGAGATTTTAAGTGCTGCTCCCTCCCTCTCCTTCTCTCTCTCTGTGGCAAGAAGCACCACGGGCACAGAGCCACTTAACCATTTCGGCATCCCCATCTATGGGATGCCTGATTCCCTTGTCATGAAGGCAAATATCTTCAGGGGTATAATTATTAGTTGAATATGAGCAGGTGGCACAGGGTCCTGAAAGTCCAGAATCCAAAAAGTAGCTTGTATAGCGTCCCATTACAAACAGCAAGCTCTCAAAGGAAAACATGAGCCCTAACCCCTGGATTGAATGTGTGCAGAGGTGGGGAAGGGGAGGGGGGTTGAGTGTGTGAATGAGCAGCCTTCCGTTCCTCTCCCGGATCTCTGGACCAAAGCCAGCACCAGGGCCAGATTTAGGTTTGATGAGGCCCTAAGCTACTGAAGGTAATGGGGCCCTTGATATGTCCAGCTGTCCTTTGTCTACAACAAATAGTCGCTGTTTTTTGTGTTGAATATATACTATATGGTCATTTATGGACCTCATAGGTATCTCAAGCCATTAGCCCATGTGGCCATGCAACCAGTCCATGCACAATGTAGGCACCCTATATATAAAGGTAAAGGGACCCCTGACTATTAGGTCCAGTCATGACCGACTCTGGGGTTGCGGCGCTCATCTCGCTTTATTGGCCGAGGGAGCCGGCGTACAGCTTCCAGGTCATGTGGCCAGCATGACTAAGCCGCTTCTGGTGAACCAGAGCAGCGCATGGAAACGCTATTTACCTTCCCGCCGGAGTGGAACCTATTTGTCTACTTGCACTTTGACGTGCTTTTGAACTGCTAGGTGGGCAGGAGCAGGGAACGAGCAACGGGAGCTCACCCCGTCGCGGGGATTTGAACTGCCGACCTTCTGATTGGCAAGTCCTAGGCTCTGTGGTTTAACCCACAGCGCCACCCGCGTACCGCACCCTATATATAGAAAGGAGCAAACCAGGGATATTTTAGGGAGCAGGTGAGCAGGAGGGGCCCATGACTTACATCATAGGAGCCTACACAACGCAAAACACTGTTGCTGGATGTAGGTTTTATTTTATTTGTTTTTTATCTTATATTTTGGAAATGTACATCCAGTTGTTTTTCCCTTTAAATTTTTTGGGGGCCCCCAAGAAAGTGAAAATTGGAAACCCTTGATGAGCTACAGCAATTTATCCAGTCATCTGTTAATAGATATCAGTCAAACTTGTGCTCACTCCTGACCTAGAAATATACAATGGAATATGAAATATACTCGGAGTTGAGTGTGGATTTCATGCTCTTTATTCAGCTCATAGTATTGAGGAATGAGAGTTTTCCCCAAATATCTGCTTTATATACATTATTTACACAATGGGATGCACGTGATTGGCTAATTCCTGGATTCTCCTGTATGCCAATCAGGTTGTGGATTTGCTTCCCCTTGGAGCTGGATTGGGTGGCTCCTGCAGACCAATCATACTGCTGCATTATTCTAGGACCAATCAGACTGCTGCATTCTGAATCCTATTGTTCTAGGACCAATCAGACTGCTGCATTTGGATCCTATTCAACTCAGTACATAACAGAAGACATATACATGAGCATTTGTCGACACCCCCCCCCAGGCTCTGCTCTGTCTTTTCCCATCAGATCTGGTGATGTCCTGGTGTGCCAGCCTTCTTGGCTGTCCAGCCAAGGAGCCCATCTCTGCTGCCATTTGCCACCCTTCTTTGATGACCTGCTGAATTGCCCACGAAGTGCTGTTTGACTCCCCTTACCGTCTTCTACAACCTTTCTCTCAATCCTGAAAAACCAGAGGGACCGGGTGAAGTGCCAAACATCATTCACAGTGAATAGCCGAATCCTTTTCTGGAACAATCGAAGGGCTGAGTCTTCATTCAGCTGTTGGGCAAGGATAAAATGGAGCAAGGGGAAGTTGGAAACAGTGTGATCAGGAAGTCACAGGGGATATAGCACTACTATTTATGTGAAGGATGGTTTATTTATCTAAAAGCAAGATTGCTTTGGCTTAAGTTGGATTGCACATCCTCCTATGCAATAGGATGAAATTGACACAGGATGTGCCTAGATGTCAGTTTTCTGCCTTTCTGGTTGTGCAATTCACCCCTAACAAATAGTGTGAGAAGCAACACACAGAAGGGGGGGGAGGTTTAAAAGTTGTTTGGGTTATATGAAAGACTTCATGGGCAAAATTCCACTTGGACTGTGCCACCTGTGACCAGGGCTGGATTTAGGTTGGATGAGGCCCTCAGCTCCTGAAGGTAATGGGGGCCCCTTCTATGTCCAGCTGTTCTTTGTCAACAACAAATTGTCACTGTTTTTTGTGTGCTGAATATATGCTATATGGTAATTTATGGACCTAATAGGTATCTAAAGCCATTTGCACATAACAAAATATGTATTTTATCAAAGTAATTGTTGAACTGAAATACAATTGGAAATGTACATCCAGTTTTTTCCTTTGTTTGGGGGGGGGGGCCAAGAGAGTGGGGCCCTAAGCTACAGCTTGTTTAGTTTATACGTAAATCCGGCACTGCCTGTGACTGCCAATAGGACTATTGTAGCCAAAATGGGGCTGCTGAGAAAGTAAAGAGTACTGGGATACTTGGCGGAGCCAATCGGATCCGGCCCAATCACCTTCTAAATCTGGCCCGTGGACGGTCCTGGAATCAGTGTGTTTTTATATGAGCAGAATGTGTGCTTTTATTTAAAATACATCTCTGGGTTATTTGTGGAGCATAGGAATTGGTTCATCCCCCCCCCCCAAATATAGTCCAGCCCCCCAAAAGGTCTGAGGGACAATGGACTGGCCCCCTGCTGAAAAAGTTTGCTGACCCCTGTCCTAATGAAAAGTGGGACATTCTGGGATCAATTCAGAAACTGGGAGTGTCCCTGGAAAATAGGGACACTTGGAGGGTCTGGTGATGGAGGTTAATTGGGAGTGGGGAGCAGAAGAGGCCAGGTCCCCTGACCCTGAATGTCTATGTTGTAGTTTGCAGTCAGTGTCTGGCATACAGCAATGTTACTTTAGCAACCTGGGGCGGGGTCCGACAGCCTTTTATCTTTGTCGGGGTATTGGCCGGTCCTGATCCCCCTGCGCCTCACCTCCCTGTTTCGCCCAATGGCGAGCACTCCTCCTGCAAGTACTCAGGTCTCTCCTTCTCTCAGACCTTAGTCTCTGCAGCTCGGGAGACGTCGTGGGTTACTAGACCCAGGGGCCGCCTCAGCCTCTCCTGACCCAACCGGTAGTGGAGCAGCTGTAAGTGATGGCCCAGCTGAAGGCAACGAGGGAATCCCCGCATCTGGAGGCAGGGCAGGCTCAGGCCCCTGACTCGGCCCAGCTGGTGCTTGTTGCAGGGGAACCTGTGCAGACTGGGACTCTTCAGGATCAGGCCCCAGACTTGATACAGATGATGCCTGAGGCAAAGGATCCGGTGCAGACCGAGACTCCTCTGGTTCCAAGTCCAAGCCCGAGTCCCAGGCCATCACAGTCAGCTCCTGCTGGGCTGAAGCTTGCAAGCTGCACAGTCGTCTCAATCCCCCCCCCCCCTTCCTTAAAGGCACTCTCGCTCACCTGGAGAGTAAAGCCTTCTACCTGCCTTCAGGTCAGACCTAGAGCCCTGTATGGAAAAGTAGAAGTTAGACTGGCTATTTATAATTTATTAAGTACTTGCAATTGGCAGTAGCAGATGCTGCGGGCGTCTATAAAAAAATACTCGCTAGCTGTACAGTGATTATGATTTTTTTTGGCCTTTATTTCTTTTGTGCACATGACTTTTGTTGCTACAGAAATTTGCGGTCTTGGGAGTTAACGCAATACTTTTCACCAGGAAGCTAAATCAAAACCAATGTTTGCTTGGTTAACAAGCTAGTTAATCAAAAGCTTGCATACAGATGTTGGACCAATAAAAAAAAGAAAGATATCGCTTTTCTCATGTTGGATCTCTGCATTTTGTAGAAGAAGTGGATGGAACGGCTTTATTCTGATCCGCCCAGTTTAGGAAAGCACAGCTGACGTTTCCAGCAGATCTTTGAGGAATGCGGCTGGGCTGCCATGCAGCTGCAGGGCTGGCTTGCATAGCTCTGCCCTCTTCAGTTTGTTGCAAAATAGAATTATTTTCATCTGTGCACCAGCTCTCAGTGGTTAAGGGGATCCTCATGAAGATTGTTCTGAGCTATGCACAGTACCCACTAGGAGGCGATTTGAAAGCCAGATCTCACATTCTGAGACTCGGAAGATTGTCTGTGTTCGTTTACCTCACTTATATTCAGTCAAACTTTCCTCCCAACAGGCAAAAAGCTGAATATTTTGGTTTGCATGAAACACGCTTTGCACAATAGAAACAATATCTACATACAGCTGAAACATGGAGTATACAGTGGTACCTCGGGTTACATACGCTTCAGGTTAAATACGCTTCAGGTTACACACTCCGCTAACCCAGAAATAGTGCTTCAGGTTAAGAACTTTGCTTCAGGATAAGAACAGAAATTGGGCTCTGGCGGCAGGGCGGCAGCAGGAGGCCCCATTAGCTAAAGTGGTGCTTCAGGTTAAGAACAGTTTCAGGTTAAGAACGAACCTCCGGAACGAATTAAGTACTTAACCCGAGGTACCACTATATAGAGAAGAAGGGACATAACTAGAAGTGAGAATAATCTGCACAAGGGCATGGCCAGGTAAATTATAATTTAAATCAGTTTATGAAATCAGCCGGGTCTTCTGCCCTTTTTCTGTTCCCCTAACACAAAGGGGACGCGGGTGGCGCTGTGGGTAAAAGCCTCAGCTCCTAGGGCTTGCCGATCGAAAGGTCGGCGGTTCGAATCCCCGCGGCGGGGTGCGCTCCCGTTGCTCGGTCCCAGCGCCTGCCAACCTAGCAGTTCGAAAGCACCCCCGGGTGCAAGTAGATAAATAGGGACCGCTTCCTAGCGGGAAGGTAAACGGCATTTCCGTGTGCGACTCTGGCTTGCCAGAGCAGCGATGTCACGCTGGCCACGTGACCCGGAAGTGTCTCCGGACAGCGCTGGCCCCCGGCCTATAGAGTGAGATGGGCGCACCAACCCCAGAGTCTGTCAAGACTGGCCCATACGGGCAGGGGTACCTTTACCTTTACCTTTAACACAAAATAAAGGAAATAAAAATAAAATAAAACTTCATGTAATTCTAAACTTTAAAACTTTGGGCATACTAATAATTCAGAGAATGCTGGGCTACTTCAGAAAACGACTGTGGCGTGATCTTAACATGTTGTTTGTTGTTGTTTAGTAGTTTAGTCATGTCCGATTCTTCGTGACCCCATGGACCAGAGCATGCCAGGCACTCCTGTCTTCCACTGCCTCCTACAGTTTGGTCAAACTCATGCTGGTAGCTTCGAGAACACTATCCAACCATCTCATCCTCTGTCGTCCCCTTCTCCTTGTGCCCTCAATCTTTCCCAACATCAGGGTCTTTTCCAGGGAGCCTTCTCTTCTCATGAGGTGGCCAAAGTATTGGAGCCTCAGCTCCAGGATCTGTCCTTCCAGTGAGCACTCAGGGCTGATTTCCTTAAGAATGGATCTTAACATAGGCCATTGCTTTATAGCAGTGATGGCCAAACTTGCCCTCCAGCTGTTTTGGGACTACAACTCCCATGATCCCTAGCTTACAGGACCAGTAGTCTCCCATCTCCCATGAGACTTCCAACAGTCTGGAATGTCAACAGAGTCTTGTGACTCCAAGAACTGCACAGTGGCATAACAGAAATCTAATAGGAAGATCACAGCAGGCCAATAGTTTGCCCATATGGGATTCTCTCAACCAGGAAATGTCAGTTCTGAAACTGTAGCCCCAACGAGGCAAATGATGGCAACACTTATTGAATTGCAGGGATGTGGAAGCCTGATGTAGCAAGAAGAAAAGGACATTCAGTGAAAAGGTAATTATAGGATGAGATTTTTAAAATAAACACATGGGGAAAGAACAGCTGCTTTTCTTTGAGTTTTTCCAACATACTCACACCCATGTGTGCCCATTGCTAAAAATAAATAAATAAGAAGCAATAAAAATTGCAGCCAGAACATTCTGAATGGTATTGCCACAATAAAGTGGATAAATCATCTATGGAAGGTATTCCCAGTTCTTCCCAAGCCCAATAAAGCAGTTCTTGTAATCCTCAAACTCTCCACAGGCTGCTTTGCTGAAGTATCAGCTGCAGAAATCCAGCCCTGACAATAGATTTAATGGCTAGGAGTGCTGCTGGATAATATGATGCTCATAGCACATGCCCTGGGAGGGAGGGGATATGGGAATGTGGGATGTGATACATAAGTAGCAGTCAAGTACCACATTCCTTGTTTTCCTAGAGTGGACATGCAAGGGGATGTTTGGTCCAGCCAGTCGGAAGTTCCTATTTCTTCCTGGGCTGGGACAAACTTCCTTTAGCATGTGACTATAGGTGAGCATGACCTTACCTGCACAGGTAACAAAACCACAGGGCATGCAGCCCCCCTCCTCTTTCCACTCTTTGACTCCCTCCATCATAGAAGCAACAGCTTTTTAGCTAGAGATGGCCTATTGGCTTCCAGCCAACAGAGGACACTGGGATTATTCCCACATGGGATAGTTCCACATGTATATACTTTGTAACCAAGTCTGCCTTCAGGGATCCACTGTGAACTGATGATGTGAGTAAATATCTTTTATATACTTTAAATAAGATTGCCACGTGTTCATTCTTTTGAGAGGGATAAGAAGGGGACTTACCAGGAACATACAGTTCAACACTGAATTGTATGATATTGAGAGGTTTAAACAAAGCCTGCAACCAGCTACTCGCTGTGTTTTGAAAGCGGAATGTAAAACTTTGCTAAGTAAAGGAACTTGCTAACGTAAGTTAGGAAAGATATTAATAAACAATATATCCTCTCCTGCTTCCCTGAACATTCCCACAGGGAACTGTAGTGGGCTGCTCTCAGCGCCATAAAAAGACTAGCGGATGTGGGGGGCAGGCCCATAGTGTTTACTTTTCAAATAGTTCATATATTTACTTATGAGAATCTCTGGTCCCTCAGGTTTTGAATCTTTCCTGTTAGTTTGTCTAGCTCTGCATAGTCCATCAGTTTCATCCGCCATTCTTCTATTGTCACTAGTTCTTCTTGTTTCTATTTTTGTGCCAATAATATTCTTGCCGCCGTCATTGCTTATGAAAACAACTAACAATCCTGTTTGATAGAAATTAAGGTGGGTGTTGGGGGGGGGGTCCTTTGAATCTTCCCCATGTTTGCCCAGCACACTCCTTTTCCAGCTGATACTGGGGGGGCCAGGGATGTGGAATTGCTGTGGCAGTGTGGAAGGGGATTCCTGCATCAGATCTCCCTCCCCCCAGGTTGGGACTTTTCTCTCCTCCATGGGAGAGGAAAATCCGATGCATCTGATGGCCTCTGAGATAGCCTCCCAGGGTCCACAGGGCTGCAAGGCTCAAATGCTCAAATGTCAAAGGCGGAAGAGCCCATTTTGTCTAGAAGCTGAACAAGCAAAATTGAGAGAAGACTATGTCTTCTTGCAGGTGCTGAGCGATACAGCGGCGTGACGCCCGTTCTACATGGTTGCAGAATCTTACCCCAAACACTTCCATCATAAAAGATAGTGCATCATAACTGGCCCTGAACTGGGTCTCCACCCTGCAGCTGGCCCTATTGTTTCTCTCCGGAGACCTGGAGAAGACTTGTTCCATTTGTCCAATGGCAGAGATAGTCACGAGCGTCAAAGTGGTCAGACCTTTTATGGAAGAATATATGTGCTCCAAAGCATAATAGTATTTTTATTTCAAAAAGTCTTGAAACAGAATTGTTTTCATATGATTCATCATGCTGAAAAATGTGTGTGAAGGTTTCAGTCTATTTTACCGACTAGCCGATAGCTCAAGCATTTCACGGTACATTTCAGCTGATGAAAAATAGTAACAAAACAGGAAATACCTTTTAAACATCTTTTTCAAAACCTGGGACTTGTTCACCCCTTAAAGGAGATAAAATTGGAGCACATAAAGTCTTTTACTGGCATCCATATCTCACTTGTGAAAAGCATTAAGCTATGCTAATTCTTATTACATTGCTCCCTTGCTGTCTGCAAACTGTTCTTGCTTCCCTAGAGAGCATTTGCAGAAGACAGCTCAGTTTGCTTTATGACAACTGAAGTGTACTGCAACTTGTTCACAGATTCACTTTGATCCAAAGAAGCGAGAGGGAATTTGCATTTGCAGAGCCTTTCCCTCACCAGACAGATTATTACTGGGAGCATGAAGTGGGTGGCTGGAGCATGGCCTATGGCATATAGGCAATTTCTGGGTGCCTATTATCTTTTGCTTATGCTTGTTCCCTATTGTCCCTTCTCCCCCAAAGTTTCCCCCATTATCTCAATTTCTAGATTGCAGAGGTGAACTTTTGCCAGCTAAGCAGAAATAAAAAGGATAAATGTTTGAATAAACATGTTTAATAAGTTCCAGTATTGTATGCCAGAGGAGAAAATAAAATTAGAGTGCATTACTGTTATAACTTGCTTCAGATCCATTCTCTACAATAAATTAATGGTCTGTTTGTTTTCCTCTCTTTACTTTCCATATTCCATGTGACAGCCCTTGAGATATTTGAAGATGGCCATTATATCTCCTCTCAGTCTCCTCTCTCAGGCTAAACATACCCAGCTCCTTCAACCATTCCTCATCAGGCTTGATTTCCAGACCCTTGATCTTCTTGATCACCCTCCTCTGCACACCTTCCAGCTTGTCAGCATCCTTCTTAAACTGCAGTGCCCAGAATTGGACATAGTATTCCAGGTGTGGTCTGTCCAAGGCAGAATAGAGTGGTAGTATTAATTCCCTTGATCTGGTCACTAGACTTCTGTTGATGCAACCTAGAATAGCATTAGCATTTTTTTACTGCTGCATCACACTGTTGACTCATGTTAAGCATGTGGTCCACCAAGACCCCTAGATCCTTTTTACACGTATTAAGCCAGGTGTCCCCCATCCTATATTTGTGCACCTGGTTCTTCCTGCCTAAGTGCAGAAGCTGACATTTGTGCTTGTTGAAATTCATTTTGTTAGCTTGTGCCCAGTTCTCCAATTTAAGGTCATTTTGAATTCTGATTCTGTCTTCTGCGGCATTAGCTACCCTTCACAGTTTGATGTCACCTGCAAATTTGATGAGCACCCCCTCAATTCCTTCATCCATGTCATTATAAAGACTTTGAACAAGAATGGGCCCAGGACAGAACCCTGCGGCACCCCACTTGGCACTTTTTTCCAGGGTGACAAGGAACCATTAATGAAACTCTTTGGGTTTGGTCACTCAGTCAGCTACAAATCCACCTAACATTTACCTCGTTCAACCTACATTTTACCAGTCTCCTCGTGAGAATATCATGGGGGACTTTGTCAAAAGCCTTGCTGAAATCAAGATACACAGCATTTACCTGATCCACCAAGCTAGTAACGCTATCAAAAATGAAATGAGATTTGTCTGGCATGACTTGTTTTTGAGAAACCCATGCTGGGTCTTGGTAATCACAGCATCCTTTTCTAAGTGCTCACAGGCCGACTGTTGAATTATCTGTTCTAGGACCTTTCCTAGTATCGACGTCAAGCTCACCTGTCGGTAGTTACTCCCCCCCCTTTCCTTCCCCCCCCTTTTGAAGATGGGGACAACATTTGCCCACCTCCAGGGACCTCACCTGTTCTCCAAGATTTCTCAAAGATCATAGACAAAGGCTCTGAGATTACATCCGCAAGCTCCTTTAGTAGCCTTGGATGCAGATCACCAGGCCCTGGAGATTTGATTTCATTTAAAGTAGCTAGGGGTTCCCTTACTACCTCTTTTCCTATCTTGGGCTGCAGCTCCCTCCTTTGTTGTTGTTGTTTAGTCATTTAGTCGTACCCGACTCTTCGTGACCCCATGGACCAGAGCACGCCCGGCACTCCTATCTTCCACTGCCTCCCGCAGTTTGGTCAAACTCATGCTGGTAGCTTCGAGAACACTGTCCCACCATCTCGTCCTCTGTCGTCCCCTTCTCCTTGTGCCCTCCATCTTTCCCAACATCAGGGTCTTTTCCAGGGAGTCTTCTCTTCTCATGAGGTGGCCAAAGTACTGGAGCCTCAGCTTCAGGATCTGTCCTTCAGGGCTGATTTCAGGGCTGATTTCCTTCAGAATGGATAGGTTTGATCTTCTTGCAGTCCATGGGACTCTCAAGAGTCTCCTCCAGCACCAGAATTCAAAAGCATCAATTCTTCGGTGATATGCCTACATCGCTACTGGGAAAACCATAGCTCCCTCCTTCCATCATTTATTTTGTTATCACCAGGCTGGGCATGTTGCTGGAATGAAAAAAAGTTTTCATTGGGACTAAAAACAATACATTGAAGGCACCTGCTAATATCAATATGCAGGGAGTTCCAAAGTAGACATGCTGCCACACTAAAATATCCATTTCTTGCAAGTGTAGAATGGACCTGTAACTGAGCCAGTTCTGCAGATCTCAGTGGCTGAATGGGCACATACAAAGTGAAGTGATTAATTTCAGTTAAACTGATCCCAAGCTGTCGAGGGATTCAAACATTCACTGCATTCCTGCCCTTATGTCCAACATGAAAGTTGCTCAGAGTATGTGTGCAATCTCTGGAAGCGATAACAGAGTCCACATTCTTCCCCACCCCAGCCCATCATGTCTCCTGCTCTTTCTCATGGTCCTCAGGTAACATAAGAAGACCTGGCCAATGTGGCAGACACCCTGTGACTTCTTTCCATGTCCCTATTCATTACAGTCATACCTCATGTTACGTTTGCTTCAAGTTGCGCGTTTTCAGGTTGCGTCCTGTGGCAACCCGGAAGTACCGGAAAGGGTTACTTCCAGGTTTCGCTGCTCGCGCATGCGCAGACGCGCAAAATGACATCACGCGCATGCGCAGAAGCAGCGAATCGCGACCCGCGCACACGCAGACGTGGGTTGCATTCTTTTCAGGTTGCGAACGGGCCTCCGGAAAGGATCCTGTTCGCAACCAGAGGTACCACTGTATTTGATTCCATTTACGAATCGCTTCCTATGAAACATGCCAAAGCAATTTAGCAATAAAAACATCACGAATAAAAACAGACCCGAAACCCCGCATTGAATAGAAAAGAAGCCATTCTAAATCCAACACAGATACACACCAGGATAAAAACCTCCACTTGTTGAAAAAGGAAAGTCTTCCATAGGCGCCAACAAGACAATAGAGGTGACGCCTGTCTGATGTGGCAGGGAGGGCGTTCCAGAGGGCAGGTGCTGCCTCCCTAAAAGCCAATTCTGACATCCTATGGATCGACCTTCTGATGAGATTCATCGCCCTTCCCTGAAATGTCACCCGAGTAACATAATAAGGGACAAGTACTGTACCCACCTTGGTTCAAAAGGCCTGAGTCACCCTGAGTAAGTGATTAGCAGAAGGAGGCCACACCACTCTGTTGCTGAGTTTGCCTAATGCACAGCCGTAAATTGCTTCTGTGCCCACCTGCGACATACAGTGACAAGCTCCTATGTCCAGCTTTTCAAAAAAAGGGGGGGACCCACTTTGAAAGAGAGCCCCAAATAAGCCCAAAAGTAAAATATGTATCATAAAGCCAGGTGATGGATTAACATAGTCCATGAGGGATTTAAATTGTCATCCGTGCTAATAAACCATCAGTCAAGACAGATTAGCCCGGCATTGTAAAGATTCTCATCCAAGGAAAGCATTTAGAAGCAGAGAGTGTGCTGTCTAATTTCATATCAACACACCATGCCATAGAGGCAAGCAAACAGAGGGAGAACCCCCATATAAACAGCCTAATTGTTGGTGTGCAAGCCGAGATACAAAAAGGGAGGCTTTTAAGATGTCAATGCGTCCAGCTAAATCAACTTGTCTTTTGTCAACCTGAGTAAAATTATATATATATATATATACATATACATACTGCAGCATGGTCTCCAAGATAAATATGACATTCACTCAGTAGGAAGAGAAATTTCACCTTTTCACCAGCTTAATCCACATATGTTTTAGGGATATTCGATACTTTTACTCATGTGTTTCATACCAATTCCTTCACAAATGTTTTGTCAGTTAAGTGGTTAGACCCCTAAAGGTATTAGACTTTGGCAGCTCACGAAGTTCATGACTGAAGCTGGCTTCATCGTAAGTCTAGCCTGTGCATTCTGGAAACGAGTGGGCACTCCCCCAAGATTGACTTTGCACAAACCCTTGTGAATTGTCGGTCAGAGGCAGCTTGGGCTGGATTGGCCCTCTGTGCTGTGGCCCTATGCACGGCTGTAGGTGCACGTGATCATATTCACACGGGAACTTCCCTCTATTAGTCACAGAACAGGCAGGAGTAGCATGGCAGGAACAAACTTTGCAGCAATATCTTGCGATCCTGGCAAGGCTCGTAATTGAGCTGCTCTGTGCTCAAAATCCATCGTCTCCATAGTTCTTGACTCAGGAAGGTAGCTATGTTGGTCTGTCACAGTCGAAATAAATAAATAAATAAAATTGTCTAGTAGCACCTTAAAAAGGTAAAGGGACCCCTGACCATTAGGTCCAGTTGAGACCGACTCTGGGGTTGCGGCGATCATCTCACTTTATTGGCCGAGGGAGCCGGCGTACAGCTTCCGAGTCATGTGGCCAGCATGACTAAGCTGCTTCTGGCGAACCAGAGCAGCGCACGGAAGGTCAGAAGGTCGGCGGTTTGAATCCCTGCGACGGGGTGAGCTCCCATTGCTCAGTCCCTGCCCCTGCCAACCTAGCAGTTTGAAAGCATGTCAAAAGTGCAAGTAGATAAATAGGTACTACTCTGGCGGGAAGGTAAACGGCGTTTCCGTGCGCTGCTCTGGTTCTCCAGAAGCGGCTTAGTCATGCTGGCCACATGACCCAGAAGCTGTACACCGGCTCCCTCAGCCAATATAGCGAGATGAGCGTCACAACCCAGAGTTGGCCACGACTGGACCTAATGGTCAGGGGTCCCTTTACCTTTACCTTTATATTCTCTAACATATGATTTGTGCAATAATAATGCACTCGTAGGGTATTCTTATGGGGCTGGCTCCACATCATTCTGCTTCCTGTCTGGCTCTCCAGTTCTTTCCCATGGTTCCGACAGCATTATTACCACCTGTTTGCTGCTTTTCATTGCCACAGACACATCCTTCCCAAGTGTTGGGATCAGCTTTCTTTGAGAGATGGTAAAAGGTAAAAGGTAAAGGACCCCTGGACAGTTAAGTCCAGTCAAAGGTGACTATGGGGTTGCAGTGCTCATCTCGCTTTCAGGCTGAGGGAGCCGGGGTTTGTCCACAGACACCTATTCCGGGTCATGTGGCCAGCACGACTAAATAATCTCTCAAAGGACCTGTTGATGGCATTTTACCATTGTACAGTGGTACCTCAGGTTACATACGCTTCAGGTTACATACGCTTCAGGTTACAGACTCCGCTAACCCAGAAATAGTGCTTCAGGTTAAGAACTTTGCTTCAGGATGTGAACAGAAATCGTGCTCCGGCGGCGCAGCAGTAGCGGGAGGTCCCATTAACTAAAGTGGTGCTTCAGGTTAAGAACAGTTTCAGGACCTCCAGAACGAATTAAGTACTTAACCCGAGGTACCACTGTACTGTTAAGAGTGTGTTAACCTATGGTCTGTGTGTGTGGTTTGGAAGCTGCACGGTCAGGGCAAAACCTATGCTGTCCAGGGTTGTAAAAACTGTGGAAAGAATAATTGGGTGCACTCTTCCCACCTTGGATCAAATCTATGCTTCCAGGTGCCATAAGAAAGCTGCAGAGATAGTGCAGGATAGTGCACACCCCGGAAATGATCTCTTTCAGCTTCTGCCTTCTGGAAGAAGGTACAGGGTTATAAAGACTAGGACTAGCCCCCTGAGAAACAGTTTTTATCCAAATGCGATTTTGGTTTTAAATGCAGTGTAAGGTAGTCTCTGTGGGAGTATATTGTATTTAATTATAGGGTATCAGAGGTTTTAGGGGGTTAACCAGGCTGGGATGGCTGGGATAGCAGGCTTGTTGGCTTTTGGATGTCTGATGTAGATTTTTTCAATTTTGTTGTTCTGCATGGGACAATGACAATAAAGATTATCATATCATAAACTGCTACTGGCATACGGAGGACCGTGACAAGTACCAGAGTGCACAGAAATGCCTTTTACCTTCCCACCACAGCAGTACCTATTTATCTACTTGCACTGGCATGCTTTCAAACTGCTAGCCCATGATGCTCAGTGGTTTAGATGAGTAGGACTACGATTTAGGGTTGCATCAGAAGAGGGAAGAGGAGGAGCAGAGTATCATTTATCATCCATAAACATTAGGGGGAAAGTACCATATTTACTCAAATGTAACACACACCTTTTTTGGCCAAATCATGCCGTGAAAATTAGATTTGATGGCATCAGCAAATACTTTTTTGGTTCAAAGTTTTGAGAATTGAGGTGCACATTAGATTTGTTGGCGCATTAGATTCGTGTAGATACAGTAATATGGAGAGAGGCCAGGGATAAAGATGAAAACGAATAGATAATTGTCAGCTAGATCAGGCACCAAAATTCAATAAAGAGTGGAATTTTTTAAATAAAATACCTCAAAGACCACTGTAGATATTTAAAAACGTTAGCAGGATTGTTATAATACTTATAATGTAATAAGATTACAGTTAAAAAAGGATATAAAATGAACTAGAAACATGTAATTAGATGTAATAGAAAGAATAGGGGGAAAATGGAAACCAGGGGAGGGTGGGGGGAAGTCCGGGGATTCAGATGTGTAAAAATGGGAAATGATTTAAATGTATAAGAATATTGTGGTGTTGTTCTTTTTAAAAAAGATTGTTGTCGGCTAGGTGGGCAAATGTTATGGCATGGCATAAGGCAGCTTTCTGATAGAGCAGGATAGACAGACACTGGGTCTCTCCCTGCGCCTTCTGCTCATGGAGCGGGTCCTTTGGCTCAAAGCCCATACAGTGGTACCTCAGGTTACATACGCTTCAGGTTACAGACTCCGTTAACCCAGAAATAGTGCTTCAGGTTAAGAACTTTGCTTCGGGATGAGAACAGAAATTGGGCTCCGGCGGCGCGGCAGCAGCGGGAGGCCCCATTAGCTAAAGTGGTGCTTCAGGTTAAGAACAGTTTCAGGTTAAGTACGGACCTCTGGAACGAATTAAGTACTTAACCTGAGGTACCACTGTATTGAGACGACACTTAACTGGGCTACTTGTGCGGAAAGGCCACTGAGAGGATTGATTTCAACCAAGTGGTATATACATGTTGTTGTGAAATAAAACACATGGCCTTAAACAGAGGTTGCCCCGAGGTTGGGGGAGCCCGGCATGTGTTGTGGGCGATGTCACACGCATGATGCACGTTGCATGCGTGTGACATCGCATGAACGATGTTGCATCATCTGGAGAAGTCTGAGCGCTCAGCTGCAACCTGCGACATGCGTGACGAGGGCCCTGCCCCTTTCGAACAACAACTGATGTGGGTGGAGACACGTCGGTCCCCTGGAATTGGCAGACCTGGCCTTAAGGGAAGACTGGAATCATAGAATTGGAAAGTTGGTAGGGAATTGCACTTTTGTGCACTTATTAGAGGGTTTCAGCTCCACTAGGCTAGAGAAGCCGAACCACTAATTTTGACCTTGGGATGACCTTCCTAGATCAGAATTGTGGTTTGCTGGAGAAAGCTGGTACAGAGAGCCATAACAGCCAATGCTCTTTCCATTCTATGCACAGAGAATGTCAGACTTTGTGGCTGTCATCCTAGCATGCTATTCACCTTTCACCAACACGGGATTCGGCTTTTTTCGAATGTGTATATTAAATAGCACAGCACTGAAAGCAGGTTGTTGTCATAATTCAAGCCTCTTATTTTTCTGCACAGCTGCTGACATTCTTTTCAACTCCGCTCTCTCCCCCCCTCCCCATCTCAACTCACCTGTGTAAACACCAGGATACATTTTTCTTCTGGATTTTCTTTGCACATTAAGAAGGCAGAAACAGTCTGCTTTTTCCTCAGGGTAAAGGAGATAGCTACCTTTTCCTCACAGTGCCACAGCTAAAGAGAGGGAGCCACATGGCTTATTCATTCTCTCTCTCTCTCTACAAATTGCAGAATGATGATTTTCACAGGGATCCTTATGGATTTGGAAGGCTGTTCAGTGCTTGATGCAGATTATGGAAATCACAGCGATTCTGGTGCTCAGTGCCCATTGCTCCATCTGTCCCCAGCCATTCTTGGGAAAGAGAGGAGGGCTGGGAGGGGAGAGGGAAAAAAAACCACCAGTGGATCCTAAACAAAGGTAATAAAAGGAAGCCATTGGTAGGCTCCACTTTGGAAAAAGACTGTGCATGCGTATTGTTCAATAAACAATGTATTGCACACTATAAAACAGAAGAAGAAATAATTGAAAATGTTTCTTCATGTGAAACATATAAAGAATTTGGGTCATTCAGGATTGGGATCAGAAGCGGGGGTGGCTTCTGCCCATTTGGAATGTCCCAGTTAAATTGGGACACTTGACACTTAAATTGGGGTCTGACATTGCCATCTAATCTGCAGTTAAAAGGTAAAGGTCCAATCATGACCGACTCTGGGGTTGTGGCGCTCATCTCGCTTTATTGGCCAAGGGAGCCGGCGTACAGCTTCTGGGTCATGTGGCCAGCCTTCCCGCCGGAGCGGTACCTATTTATCTACTTGCACTTTGTTGTGCTTTCGAACTGCTAGGTTGGCAGGAGCAGGGACCAAGCAACGGGAGCTCACCCCATCGTGGGGAATCGAACCGCTGACCTTCTGATCGGCAAGTCCTAGGCTCTGTGGTTTAACCCACAGCACCACCCATGTTCCTAATCTGCAGTTAGTCCCATGGATTAAGCTAAGAATCTGCATCTTACAAATAAAATTGTTTGTAAAATTGAAAATTTAATAAAAATATTTAAAGAGGAGCTAATAACCTGCATCTTTAATATGGAAGATTTTTACGGGTCTGTAGCTTTAACACAGTGTTAGGGAACCTTTGGTGTGTGGGCTTGATTCGGCTCGCTTGGCCTCCTCATTTGTTTTATAGCACTCTTTCAGCCCCAAGCAATGGCCCTACCCCAATCTTGCTCATCTGAAAAATGTTTCAGGATGAAAAAAAGTTTGTTAGGGTTGCCAGTCTAAAGAGTTAGGCAGAGGAATGTTCTGAAGTTTGTTCAAGAGGCATTGCATTGTGTGTGTGTCTGTCTTGCAGCATATTCCGCTGTCGCTACCCATTTTGGGGTCATGATGAAGTTGCTGTTTTGCTGAAAGTGTAAGAGTTACAGATCCTGTAACTAGCATTTGGGGTGTTGGCTTAGAGTTGCTCCGCAGTAATTGATTTACAGCTGCGGCTACGAAACCACAAGGAGCACCTTATGAGGATAAATATGAGTAACTGCACCTGTACTTCTCGAAGCAAGGCTCCCAAAAATCTCCACTCAGCATAATCCTTCTCTCCGTTTGGAGCTGAAAAGAATAAATCACAAGCCGGCTTCATGGAAGGAATTTTTATTGTTTCGGGGGGAAATCGGCATTTTTCATACACTAGTTCCCCATCATTTAGAGAAGCAGGGGATTTTGCTCAGGCTGTTTAGCCTTAAAGCTACTTACTCCCGAGTGGCCCCACTGAAGTCAGTAAAGATTTTTTCAGGTTGTGGTTTTATATTTCGCTTGTCTTCTGTCCCAGATACCAGCTTGCAACCTAGAGACACTAGACATTCTTCCTTTCAATTCAAAACTAATGGAAAAGCCTCTCCTTCTCCCGGAGGGGAGGGATTGTGATCGGGAACCGTTCCCGCACTTTGCAGGGGGCGTTCCGGCCCCTGCTCGACATCACCGCTGACGCACCACGCTCCCTGGTCAGTCTTCCAATTGGTGGGAAGCTCGGGGGTGAGGTTTAGCCACTCAAATGTGGTTGTGGCAGCTCTTCTTCTCATTGCGCTGCCGGGTTTCATCGGGTCACCCACCCACCCTTCCCTTTAGTTCATCCTTTTGCGCTTGACCTTGCTTGGTCGCCTTGGTTGCCCAAGGGGCCTGGTAGGAGTTTCCCCCAATTGGCAAATTGGCACTGGCCACTTGGTTTTTCGCCTACCTCGTAGCAATTCGTCACAACTTTTCCGGTATTGGCGGTTAGGCATTGGAATGTGTTGTTGGTGTATGGAAGGGCAGGGTGTGGCCATCGCCTACCCCTTCCTTATGGGTATTCCGTTAAAGGAATCCGGCGGTCGTGGATCTTGTCCGATGCCCTGTGGGGCCATGGCACAACCCCCGGTGACATCAAGGGAGAGCTTACAGTTGTATTTGCATCAACAGGCTCCCCCTACTGGTGGTTGACCTTTGTTAGACTCACCCCTCCCTGAGTGGGTGGAGTCAAACTTTGTTATTTTCCCAATGCCTAAGCCAATACCTCTCACATGCTGTAATCAATAAAGTTGTGGCCTTTTCTAGCCCATTAACCTAAAATACTGTGTCCATGTGTCTTTCTTATCCCCAAGCAAGGGGGGGGGGCGGGTCCTCGAATCACAATCAGTGAGGTTTTAGTTAGTTCTTGACAGATTTCAGGAAGAACCCAGGTCCGAACACTAGGCCAGGGTCTCCCAAACCTGCATCTCCAGCTGTTTTTGGACTACAGTTCCTATCATCCCCGACTACTTTGACTTTCCCTAGCTCTTAAAATGAAGACCTTTTAAATGTCTCATATATTGCCTTTTATTTCTGTATGCAGTTTGATTTCTTCTCCAGAGGCGTGAGCGGTTTTACATTTGGCCTTCTTGTTTGTTTCCTTTATAGCTCTTTGCATATTGGTTTATGCAAATGCTGCCTCTGTGGACGAGGGGATTAGAAATGGTTTAAGCAAATGAGGAACAAACAAATAACGATCCCCATAAACTCAGGGAGAATGGAGTCTTGCAGGTATCATCAGTGTTAAGCAAAACCAGAAGTTCCCGACAGGGCAAATTACGATTATGGCTATGTCTTTTTCAGGAGAGATTTGTGTATTGGCTTTACATCAGGTATAGGATAGTTGGGTTGCCATCCTTTGTTGTGAGAGGGCTCCTGTGCCTTTAACTCTCTCTCTCTCTCTCTCTCTCTCTTAACAAGCAAACCTTTCCCAAGCACTGAATCTGAACACAAGAGCCCTGGAAGAAAAAAAAGCTTGCTATACTTGTACTGCAGGGGTAGAATAACTATTGGGACATCCTATTGCCCCTAGTTTGCTGTTTCTTCACAACTGATTGGAGATGGGCAAGTCTGTCCATTTTGGTTTGGTTTCTTTCCATTTCTAATGTTTCCACTCTTCAGTTCAGGCACGGGTAGGCAACCTAAGGTCCGGGGGCTGAATCCAGCCCAATCGCCTTCTAAATCTAGCCCGCGGATGGTCTGGGAATCAGCATGTTTTTACATGAGTAGAATGTGTGCTTTTATTTAAAATGCATCTCTGGGTTATTTGTGGGGCATAGGAATTCGTTCATCCCCCCCCTCAAAATATAGTCCAGCCCCCCACAAGATTTGAGGGACAGTGGACCGGCCCCCTGCTGAAAAAGTTTGTTGACATTTTTTGCATCAGTTCACATTTAAAAAGTAAAGAAAATTCATCATCATTTCAGTGCAAATTTCTCCTAATATACACATTTTTGTTTGCTTTTTTGTGCCCACTGTACTTTTTTTTTTGCAAAGTAGTCGCTCCCCCCATTAATACATGTTTGTGTGTAATTTTCAGTAATATATGCATTTTTATTCACACTACCCCAGTATATGTGACTTTGCACACATAACACAGCGGAAGAGCTGCAGTGCAAAATTCAGAGAAGTCTGATTGCAAAGGATTTCTCTCTTTCAGTTCCCAAATATGGCTTTGCAAAGTGTAAATTAGATAAATTCACCTTAGAATCATAATTCTCATCCATCCCTAGTGCTGGTCTTTGGTCTCCATGGACCTATTAGCCCCTGTGGGGCAAGCTGAAGTTTACTTACGTTTGTTAAGCTTCGCTGCTGATTTTTGCAACCAAGCTGCTGCTAAAGGGTAGGGGATCACCATCATGATCCACAACAACAATTCTAGGATTCTAAGAGTGAGCTTGGGGTACTTTTACTCTGCCAGGCCTTTGGGCAGGATGCAGTTTGACTTATCCTTTGTATGAAACAAGCCCGAAGGAGGCCCCCAACCCGCTCACAGGTCCTTGTATGATCAGTGGAAACAGTTTGTCCTGGCAAGTATCAACCACTCTCAACTCCAACCTGATAATTGCCACCTGCCCAGATTTTAACTTGTCTGAATTAATTTTAAGATGTATTTTAATTAATTGATGTCTGTTTTTATGCATATTGTGTTGTTTTTATGATGTTAGCTGCTCTGAGTCCAGCCTTGGGCGGCGAGGGCGGGATACAAGTAAAATCTTCTTCTTCTTCTTCTTCTTCTTCTTCTTCTTCTTCTTCTTCTTCTTCTTCTTCTTCTTC
>JAXCMG010000063.1:2431798-2457399 GCA_034642415.1 Podarcis siculus | reverse complement strand
TCTTCTTCTTCTTCTTCTTCTTCTTCTTCTTCTTCTTCTTCTTCTTCGTTCACCAGCCCTGGAACAGGTACCAATAAGTGCTGGTTCTAAACCTTTTGATTTCCAGGAGTGCCTAATAGGAAGAAGCAACAGATTTCCACTGAAATCCAACCCCCCCCCCCCACTTTAGAACCATCTTTATGTATGCAACTATGGCGGCTAGAATTTTAGTAGCAAAAACCCGGAAATGTGACTCAATTCCTACAAAGCTTGACTGGCAGGTGAAGATGACAGAATAGCTTGAACTTGCAAAAATGACTGGGAGAATAAGAGGAAACTCAAACCAGAAAGTGTGTAAAGGATGAATAACATTTAAAGACTATCTAAAACAATATTGTGAAAATGCAAATCTCCTGACAGGTCTAGATTGAATCTTGAATATTAAGGAAAACTATAAATGTAGAAAATTTTCTGGATATGTAACAGGTAGAACAGGAAATGTGTAAAGGTGAAGAATATGTAGAAAGCACAATGAGGTGAATTGGAAGTCAAAATTGTGTGTGATGTTAGACGATGTGTTGCTAGTCAATGTTTAGTTGTCATTGAGGTATTGTCATTGTTTGTCTGTGTTGTTATATGTAAATTGTTTTGCGATAAAATAAAAGGAAGAAGGAACAGCTTTCTCTGAAAAATTCACTGTGACCTTGGTTGTTGTCATTGTCGTTATCATCACCATCAATTACCAGGGCAGGTTAAAACCATTTAAGATACAGTTTTAAACAGTTTCAACAAGAGCAGCGTTTGGCACAGAGTCCTTTCCTGTCACCCTGTCCCTAATTTAAGAGGTACAACATGTTCAGAGGCCTTTCCTCCCACATTAGACCAGTAGGAGCCTCAGCAAATAATTGAATTAGACAGGTAACCATCAAAAGCATATAAATCCCCCGAACGTGCTTGCTTGTTACTTGTAATTAAAGGAGAGGTTTCTCTAACAGGAGTGGCTGGTGGTTTGCCAGTCCTTGCTGCACCAAAGGTTCCTTGAAAGAGCTCTCCCTTTGACGGTGATCTCAGGGAAAACGTTTCCATCATAATTACATGGGATTCTGCTTGATGATCTATGACATCAGCTACTTGCTTTCCTACAGATCTTGCAGCTATTCATGTAAAGACATGGGAGAAAAGGGAAATGTTAATTTTATTTACTATTTTAATATTCCCCCCCCTGCCCTCATAGTCCCTGTGAAGCAGTTTAGGATGAAATGACAACTGGCATTGGGTCATACTGTAAGTTCATGACCGAGGAGGAATTTTAGCCAAAGTCTCTCTGGTCTAAATCCAACACCCTAACCACATTTAAGGACACAGGTGGCGCTGTAGGCTGAACCACAGAGCCTAGGACTTGCCGAACAGAAGGTCGGTGGTTCGAATCCCCACAACAGGGTGAGCTCCCGTTGCTTGGTCCCTGCTCCTGCCAACCTAGCAGTTCAAAAGCACGTCAAAGTGCAAGTAGATAAATAGGGAAGGTAAACGGCATTTCCGTGCACTGTTTTGGTTCGCCAGAAGTGGCTTAGTCATGCTGGCCACATGACCTGGAAGCTGTACGCCGGCTCCCTCGGCCAATAAAGTGAGATGAGCGCCGCAACCCAAGAGTCGGTCACAACTGGACCTAATGGTCAGGGGTCCCTTTACCTTTACCTTATCATAGCCAGATATTTCCATCTAACTGTGTGCTGGTCTACGTTAAGGATGGGGAAACTCCAATTTAGGTCCACAAGGTCATTCCCCCCAAAACTGTGCCCACTTGCCCCCAAATGTGATGGCAGATGTGGGGCACATAGAGATAAGGGTGGCGCTATGGTCTAAAGCACTGAGCCTCCTGGGCTTGCTAATCGGAAGCTCGGTTGTTTGAATCCCTGTGACGGGGTGAGCTCCCGTTGTTCTTTCCCAGCTCCCAGCAGTTCAAAAGCACACCAGTGCAAGTAGATAAATAGGTACCGCTGTGGCGGGAAGCTAAACAGCATTTCCATGTGCTCTGGTTTCTGTCATGGTGTTCCGTTGCACCAGAAGCGGTTTAGTCCTGCTGGCCACATGACCCAGAAAGCTGTCTGTGGACAAACGCCGGCTCCCTCAGTCTGAAAGCGAGATGAGTGCCTCAACCCCATAGTCACCTTTGACTGGACTTAACTGTCCAGGGGTCCTTTACCTTTACTTTTTATGTAGAGATGCAACTTGATTGGCTACTTTTGCACCTGAACTCTGAAGAAAGCAGGAGCAAACTCCTTGCTTATCAGCTGATGAATGGAGAGTTCAATCCGGCTTGGTTTGGATATCCTGCAGAAAGAAGAAGAAGAAGAAGAAGAAGAAGAAGAAGAAGAAGAAGAAGAAGTTGTTGTTTGGACTTGATAATCTGCCTTTCACTCCCCTTAAGGAGGACTGAACTCCCTGCCAGTGGCGTAGCGTGGGTTGTCAGCACCCGGGGCAAGGCAAGTAATTTGCGCCCCCTAACCTGTGGATTTGCGCCCCCTAACCCATGGATTTGCCCTAACCCCAGATGTTGCGGCCGGCCCCCCCTGCACCCCCCACGCTACGCCACTGGGTTGGCCAGTTGGTGTTAAAAAAAGATAGAACTTTTTTATGTATGCTACAACAGCAGCAAGAATACTCATTGCAAAGTATTGGAAGACGCAAGATTTACCCACTCTGGAAGAATGGCAGATGAAGTTGATTGACTGCATGGGATTGGCAGAAATGACTGGCAGAATCCGCAACCAGGGAGAAGAGTCGGCAGAAGAAGATTGGAAGAAATTTAAGGACTATTTACAGAAATACTGCAATATTAAGGAATGTTGAATGATGTTGGATTGAAATTAAGTGGTTTCTAGCTGTAATGGTATAAAAGGTTATGAAAAAATGGTTTTTTAAAGTAAAAGTTTAAGTTTCAAGAACTTGGATAGAAAATAAGGTGTTATTTAGCGGTAATGCTATGAGATAAGGATTTGCTGAACAAATAATTTGAACTAGAAAACAAGAAGGGGAGGTATGAGGAGGTCAGGGAAATATGTTATTGAAAAATAAGTTGTGAATTTTATGTGTTTTTAATATATATTTTTTCTAAATTTTTTTGCATTTTTCTCTTTGTATAAAATTGAAAACTTTAATAAATATCTTATTAAAAAAAAGGAATTTATTAAATTTATTATTTGTGGAGCCCCCGCGGGCCGAGGCAGCCGAAGCCCCCTCCCCTTGGGCGCCCGGCGGAGGAAGGAACCACGGCCCGCCGGGCGGCCAGCGGCCTCTCTCCCGGTGCTGGGGGCGCACGGCGGCGGCGGCAGCGGCAGCGGCGGCTTCTCCTCCTCCTCCTCGGGACTCGCTTCTCCGGAGGCTGCCCCAAGGTGAGCCCGAGCCTTTCTCCCTGCTCCGCGTCTGGCTGCCTTGCTCTGCCGCGGGGGCGACAGGGGGTGTGTGTGTTGTGCGTTGCGTTCTGCCTCCCGGGGCGGGAGGGAGCATCCCGGAGCCGCCTCCGCCTCCTCCTCCTCCTGCGCGGGGCATGTGCCAGAGGAGGCTCCCCGGGAAATGGCCCTGGGCGCTGGGGGGTCTGGGCGGCATCTGCAGCGGCAGCGGCGGCGCTGAGCGAGGCGAGGAGGGGAAACTGCCGACGGACGAGGGATGCGCGGGCTGAGCGAGGGGCGTTCCCCTTCCCTCTGGCCTCGCCCAGAAGTTGCGCCCGGTGCGGCTGGCACCCCTGGCACCCCCCACGCTACGCCACTGCTCCCTGCATACCAGCTGATGTGCAGAGAGTTCAATCCTGGTCACTCATTCACTCCTCCATCTCTTGGCCAACTTGGGTGGGTGGTCCCATCAAAATGTCTCCCCTCCCTGGTCCACAGTGACTGGTAGCAGCGCTTCTGGATTTCCCACAGGGCAGGGATCTTTCTCAGTCTTACCTGGGGATTAAACCTGGGACCTGGTGCATGCAAAGCAGATGCTGTGCCATTAAACTGTGGCTGCTCTCCCTATATCACTCCATTATACAATCAAGCTCTTTTTCCATCTCATCAGGCCTGGCTCCATGGCATCATTCAAGTTATCTTTGCAGCAGGTAGTGAGAGGATTCATAAGGTAGTTGTCTTGGTAAGTCATAATTCTGTGCTTGAATGCTGCAAAATCTGACTGCAAAATCTAGCTCTTTGGTAGAAGCTAGAACCTCAACAATCCCCCACTAAAAAGGTGAGCTGTGAAATTATATCTATGTGTCAAATGCTTCTCCATGCAATGAAGCCATTGAGATTCTTATCCAGGCAATGTATCCCAGAGCAATCCTTTCCCACAAACTTTCAGTGAACCTTGGGAAATATTGGCCATTCTACATGCTGCAGTAGATGGATGTGCTCTCCATTAATCTTTTGCATGATAAATAATACCGGTGATTTAAAGCACACGTTGCTTCCCTTTGCTGTCATGGAAAGGAAGGGCATTCGTTTCCAGTAGCAGTTTGCAGAACGTAACGGCCACCACTGTTGCAAGCCTGCAGCATTGCTTTCTCCTTGCGCAAAATAAATCAAGACATCTCACGTGAACTTTCCTCAACCTGCCCTCCTGTTCCAAGGTTTAATTGGTGGAGAGTCAGAGGAACAACACTCTGAGCCTCTGAATCACTCTGTTTATGCACTTTTATTTGCATGGCTGATGATTTGTTTGGATTGTTACTCTACTGCCATAGTCACTTTTTCAGATATGCTAAAATGTTGTGACCGGGCCCTCTTTCATACACAAGGAAAAAGAAACTTCATGGGGAGTACAAGGGCAAATGCCAGTAGTTGAAGGGTCAAAATATATGAAAAAATCTAGCTGGAATGGGGTGGCTGAGTGGGTCCAGGTTGTTGTGAAGGCATCATTGTGGGGTAGGGTGATGCATCCCTCTGTTAAAGGGATGCAGGTGGCACTGTGGTCTAAACCACTGAGCCTCTTGGGCTTGTCGATCAGAAGGTCGGCAGTTCAAATCTGCCCAACAGAGTGAGGTCCCGTTGCTCTGTCCCAGCTCCTGCCAACCTAGCAGTTCCGAAAGCACGCCAGTGCAAGTAGATAAATAGGTACTGCTGTGGCGGGAAGGTGAACGGCGTTTCCGTGCGCTCTGGTTTCCGTCACAGTGTTCCATTGCACCAGAAGTAGTTTAGTCCTGCTGGCCACATAACCCTGAAAGCTGTCTGCGGACAAACGCCGGCTTCCCTTGGTCTGAAGTGAGATGAGCGCCACAACCCCATAGTTGCCTTTTACTGGACTTAACCGTCCAGGGGACCTTTACCTTTTTTTACCTAAAGAGGTGATGGGGTCCCCACTCCTTAAAAAACCCACCTTGGACCCCATAATGTGTAATAACTAGTCTCCCTTGTTAATTTATTACAGAATTTGTATACCGCTTAATGTCCAACATGTTAGATTTCTGACAGAGATATTTTAGATTAATGCTTCCATCCTAAACATATTTTCTCAGAAGGAAGTCCCACAGAATTTGATGGACTTAACTTCCAAGTATGCATTTTTAGGCTTGTAGTTTTGTTTCAATTTCAGTTTATCATCAGTTTTGTTTGTTTCCTTCAAGCAACTGCAGAGATCCAGCAATGGAGTGGGGAGCTACTCACAAGCCCATGCACACTTAACTAGGAGTAAGTCACATTGAAGATTACAGAACTTACTTTTGAATAGACATGCATAAGGTTGCACTCTGAGGATGCAGTTCCAAGCATACTTATTGGGGAGTATACCTCGTGGAAAATAGGACTTCTTCATAAACATGCCTAGGATTGAGCTGTTAATCATGCTTACTGCAATTTCACAGAGATACTTGCTGGAAAATAGGGACAAAGAGCCTATTATAATGACCAAAGTGGGGCTGAACATAATGCACAGCATTTATGTTGCATAACTCTATAAAATGTGTTACTTTTGACTGGTTTGAAGTCATTGGCTTATATTTCAATCCACAACAGTCATCCACCCGATTCTCAAACACCACAGCACACCTAATGCGCTTAGAGGCGCTGAAGGAAATGCTTTGGTGATGCATGGATTTTTTTTACACAACAGTTTGTTTTAAATGCCACACAAGGAAGTGTACATATTGATGGTCTTTTTAAAAACTCCTCCAATTTACAGTACACAGTTCATGTTTTCATAAAAACGCTTCCTGGTCACTACTGTAATGGGCACAGTTCACTTGTGATAAGAAGTCTGCATAGGAACATTTTGGGAAAATGCTTGTAACCTTTTAAGCAAAGACTCTCCCTCCTCCATGCTTTTCTTAATTCTCTTATATGCACTCTGTTCATTCATATTGTATTATTGTTCTATATAGTCTACATAAAATATTTGCAAGATTTTCTAATTCCCCCCTTTCAAATTTCAGGTAAAAGAAATTCTGTCACTGAAACACAAGAGGGTTGTATTCTTCACACTACAAAATATTGGGACTTAGGTATATAAGGCATGGCTACAAATCTAAAGAAGGCTGATTGCCAAAGAATTGATGCTTTTGTATCATGGTGCTGGAGGAGACTCTCGAGAGTCCCATGGACTGCAAGAAGATCAAACCTCTCCATTCTGAAGGAAATCAGCCCTGAGTGCTCACTGGAAGGACAGATCCTGAAGCTGAGGCTCCAAGACTTTGGCCACCTCATGAGAAGAGAAGACTCCTTGGAAAAGACCCTGATGTTGGGAAAGATGGAGGGCACAAGGAGAAGAGGACGACAGAGGATGAGATGTTTGGACAGTGTTCTCCAAGCTACCAGCATGAGTTTGACCAAACTGCGGGAGGCAGTGGAAGACAGGAGTGCATGGCGTGCTCTGGTCCATGGGGTCACGAAAAGTTGGACACAACTAAACAACAACAACAATTCTATGTGCACAATTACAGGGGGGGGGGAATTCCATGGAATTCAGTGTAATATTCCTGAATAAACATGTGCAGGATTAGTATGTGGCACTGTTATACCTGTGAGGACATATTTATACCAGACACCACCAACCCAGTCCAATGCATGTATGTTTGCTTGTTTTTTCTACACACGGTCGACTCATTTTAAGCTTGTGATCTGCAAAGATTCCTAGATCCTTTTCACATGTGCTGCTGGTAAGCCAGGCGTCCCCCGTCCTATATTTGTGCATATATATTGCCATATGGGTTGCTGTATTTCATAAAGTGAAAATCCAGACGCACAAAAGTTGTTGAGCTTTTTTGGCGAAATCTAAATAAAATAACATAAATAAATGAGGTTTTTTGAGCTATTTTTAATGAACTTTCCCAAAATCTACACTTACCGACATGGGCTGCCATATGTCTGGATTTTCCTGGACATTTCAGTGATTTTCACCCAGACGCTGCTGTGTCCGAGGGATTCCAGATGTATGGCAACCCTGGATTGTGTTGGCAAAGCAATGAAAAAAGCTAGGAAGTTCTGATGACCCACTTTCCCTTCCTTTCCTGAAATTGCAAAGAGACTGCTGAAGAATTGAGGTTACCATGACTATCAGCTGTTGCTCGGTTAAAAAGAACAACACCAGCCCCCCTTTCCAAGATAAACAAGATAAGAAAAAAGATAAGAAAATTTACACACTTGGATGTATTTACTGCTAATGGAGAACATGTTCATGTCTGATGTGTATATTAAAAGCATTGTTAAGGGACAATTCATCCTTATGTGCTTATTACTCCTTGGTTGCTAATGAAGTCTGTTTTGGATTTCCTCTGGCAACGTCGTTGTAAAGTGGCCAAAAAGAACTTGGTGTTTTGCAGAGCAGAAATCACAGGGCTCTTCACAGCCAAAGTCCAGGACTTTGCCATTTCACTGATGCCAATGGGAGAGATGTCAGCATGTGCTTAGACGGGCCCTTTTGTTTTAGCAAAATGAAAACTTGCTAGTAAAAACTGGATTTTGGAATGGAAAAGAGAAACTGGACTTGAGTCACTTTTCTCAGGTTTGGTTTTGTTTAAAGAGATTTTTGCCTGAGGCCAATCAATCCTCATAAGCTGAGATATTTATCCTGGATAGTTAGGTTTAGCAGTATACATAAATGTAAAAATTTGGTCTGTATTTAGTGATGGATATTGGAAATGTAGGGACGCGGGTGGCGCTGTGGGTAAAAGCCTCAGCGCCTAGGGCTTGCCGATCGAAAGGTCGGCGGTTCGAATCCCCGCGGCGGGGTGCGCTCCCGTTGCTCGGTCCCAGCGCCTGCCAACCTAGCAGTTCGAAAGCACCCCCGGGTGCAAGTAGATAAATAGGGACCGCTTTCTAGCGGGAAGGTAAACGGCGTTTCCGTGTGCGGCTCTGGCTCGCCAGAGCAGCGATGTCACGCTGGCCACGTGACCTGGAAGTGTCTCCAGACAGCGCTGGCCCCCGGCCTATAGAGTGAGATGGGCGCACCAACCCCAGAGTCTGTCAAGACTGGCCCGTACGGGCAGGGGTACCTTTACCTTTACCTTTACTATTGGAAATGTGTCTCAACACTATCTATTAAATTGTGATTTTAACACAGCATTAAATGAGAAATGGACCTTCTTTTTACAGATTTTTTAAAAAAGATATAAAGTACTTCCAACACCGAGAAGCAACATTCATTTATTGGTGTTAGAAATTTCTAAGCTGCATTGTCAAATTTCAGAATAGAATACCAAATCAGACTGGGGCAAAGAATGTTTCCAGGCAGGCCTCAGAGATTACACATTTTTGTAAGCAGTTTTGATTAACCTACACAATTTTCCATTTTCCACTATACAGTGCATGTGTATATGCTATTCTTACTTCTATATTCACTTTTACACACATTTCCCCTTAATACAAGAATGTTTGTAAACCTTGTTTGGCTAAAGAATTGCATTGCGAAATTTGTATAATTGCAAATTTCAAAGGACAGCTCTGTTTCGTTTCACAGATTGTGAAAATTTGCTGAATTTGGCGTTGAATGAAAACTTAATCAAATTTCTCCCCATTCCTAGCCCTGTGCAAGGATGACACACAAACTCTCAGTTCTACCTCGAAAGACTGCCACCTGGAGTCATAGAGCGGTTTCCTATCGACTGTGGCCTGTGTCATATTTTTAATACGGTAAAGTGGATTTTATGTACACTTGACAGTATAAACTAACAAACTGGATCTGGATATGAACAGAGTGCTAATTCTTTCTTGCAATGCTGGACTTGTTCCTGCTTGTGGATTCTCTCTGAGTAAGTGGCGTAAACTGAAGCCAGAGTGTAAATGCAGCTGCTCCATGACAATTGATCCTCGATTCCCCGCTCCCAAGACAGGTTTTGATGCCATCCATCATCCATCGCTTTCTCTTCTGTGGAATAAGAAGTGGCAACTTTCCTTGCCAAGCTCATATATACAGCAGTACCTTGGTTCTCAAACGCCTTGGTACTCAAACAACTTGGAACCCAAACACTGCAAACCCGGAAGTAGGTGTTCTGGTTTGTGAACTTTTTTCGGAAGCCGAACGTGCTCCGTTTTGAGTGTTACTCTGAGGTCTGTCTGTTTTTGCTATTTATTTTGCATTTTTGTTTTCGTGGCTCTTTTGTTTTTGTTTTCGTGACTGTGTGGAACCCAGTTCAGCTACTGATTGATTGATTGATTGATTGTGTGACTGCAGTACATAGATTATTGCTTTCATTTGATGGATCAATAGTCTCATTAGATAGTAAAATTCATGTTAAACTGCCGTTTTAGGGGTTGTTTTTAAAAGTCTGGAACGGATTAATCCATTTTGCATTACTTTCTATGGGAAAGCGCGCTTTGGTTTTGGAACGCTTTGGTTTTGGAACAGACTTCTGGAACGGATTAAGTTTGAGAACCAAGGGACCACTGTATGTATGTCATAGCAATTCCTTATTGCATCTCAAGGCTTATTGTTTGCAATGTTGGCTTTCCTCTGCTTAGAGCTCTCCAGCTTCAAAAGTATCAGGATCACAGCTGGTTGCCTAGGGAGCTGCCACCAGGTGAGGCTATTGCTAGAAGCAGAATCAAATCCTCTTGTGTCTTGGTGACAATATGTTGTTGCTGAGTCATTCCCACCGAAACAGAAGGTCTCCAGGTAGGTAAGGAGATTCCTTTTATTAGCCCAACCACTGTTTTGTGATCTGCATCCAACCTTTGATCTTCATGGATTTTTCTTCACTGCTGTTCAATACCCCCGCTTCCAAAAAACCAAAACAACTAGACTGTGAAACTTGAAAGCCATCAGATTCTCAACAATAAAAGCCTGGTGGTTGGTGCACACAGTTAACACTGTATTTCTTTCAGGGGCGCTTTGCATTTAAAAACATGCTATTGCCACCTGTAGAATGCTGTGTGGGTCTCATAAAAACGTCTCTCATTACGGAGCCAGCCCCTTTCTTTGAAAGATTGGCAGTGCAAAATGTATCTCTAGATACTATAGCTGGAAGGAACGGGGATGTTATGAAAAAGACAAACACAGTGAATAATAACTGTGAATGCAGAAGATTTTGCTTCACTCAAATGCTTTACTGCCTCTGGACAAACTAACCTTCCTAAGCAAATCTTAAACATAACCTGTGGGTTCATGTTACACCTGAAAGGAAAAAATAAACTCGGGGAAATTTAAGAAACAGAATACACTGGCTGCTAATGAAAACTGTTTCATCACAGTCAAGGCAGTTCAAACAGGTTAACAAAAGCTTTCCATTTAACTCACTGCCGATGACAACCAGGAGAAAGCGAGGTCCTCTCACGAGGACCACACCTTCGGAGGAAAACTTGTCAGCTAGAAAGCCAGTCATTGTTTCTTTGGCTTGGGCTGGGCTGTCTCAGGGGTGACAGGGATTAGCAGATCAAATGGGGCATCAGCCTCACTCCCTGGAGCTTAGAAGGAGGCAACGAACAACTCACATCTCAGAATATAGACTTGCCAGATGTCAGGGGCTCCAGGTAGCCTGCGAGTGTAACCATTTTGCTCCACAACGATAAAAACAAAGGATTGGAGACCTCTGCCGGCATGGATGTCCTAAGTGGCCTGATATCTCCTGATTCATCGAAAAATGCACTCATCCGTGTGTGTGTGTATTAATTTCACCTTTGAATCATTTTAGCCCTGCTTGCAAAAACAAGAGGTTTCTAGTGAGTGACATGCATCTTAGCAAGATGCGGCCTCCGTAGGCCTTGTATCCATGTCCCAAAAGTGCTTTGGCATAACCACAGTTTAAGATGCATCCGATTCTTTCCCTTCTCCGTCTGACACATCTCACTAGATTCCTTGTTAAATGGGAGGATTGAATTTCATTAGGATTCTCAGCCTACCATGACCTTTTTAAACGGAGCATCATAAAAAGGGCAGCAAGAACCCGATACCAGGCAGCAACTTATGTGGGGCCAGCAGGTGACATCGCCTGGTAGTTGTGTGGATCAGGAGCCTACCTTTGTTCTGAATTGAAAACAGCAACACCGCAGAGACGCAAGCCGCCTTTTGTGGAATTGGAACCAGGGCAAACAGGCCCTGCAGCCCCGATGCAACTTCCTGTCCTGTTGAAATGCTCTATACTGGAGCAATCGTAGTCTGAACCTGCACTTCTTAAAGGCTGCTCTTTAGATCCAATCCTGAAAGCTTAGTGTGTGAACAAAACAATATGATTAAAGAGATCTGAATTAGAAGACATCTGAAGGCAGCCCTATATAGGGAAGTTTTAAATGTCTGATGTCGTGTTGTGTTTTATTTTGTTGGAAGTTGCCCAGAGTGGCAAGCCAGTCAGATGGACAGCATATACATAATAAGTAGTAGTAGTAGTTGTTTAGTCATTTAGTTGTGTCCGCCTCTTCGTGACCCCATGGACCAGAGCATGCCAGGCACTCCTGTCTTCCACGGCCTCCCTCAGCTTGGTCAAACTCATGTTGGTAGCTTCGAGAACACTCTCCAACCATCTCATCCTCTGTTGTCCCCTTCTCCTTGTGCCCTCAATCTTTCCCAACATCAGGGTCTTCTCCAGGGAGTCTTCTCTTCTCATGAGGTGGCCAAAGTATTGGAGCCTCAGCTTCAGGATCTGTCCTTCCAATGAGCACTCAGGGCTGATTTCCTTCAGAATGGAGAGGTTTGATCTTCTTGCAGTCCACGGGACTCTCAAGAGTCTCCTCCAGCACTCCATGGAGAAAGACAACAGTAGTAGTAGTAGTTATTGTTGTTGTTGTTAATGCCTCGGTCATTTACATGATCAAGAGAAGAGTTCCCAATGTCTAAACGTGTTAAACAGAAATATCACAATAATTGGATGGTGTTGGAAATATTTATGGATTGGTATAGACTGGATTCTGTTTAAATAAAACCAGCTGACAACTTCTGAACAACATTTTCATGAATTCGTTCCATCCTCAATCCTGCTGCTGCTGGATCCGGTACTAGCTTTACTTGAGACTGAAGGGGAAACAGGTCCCAGCCTGTTTATGGTCCGAAATCCTTCTTGAGTTGCAAGACTAAACCGTCCCCAGTGGTATACGATATCACATTCATCACCGTGATCTACAACACATGAAATATAGCAGAAACGGTGTGCCTCTTGCCCGTCATCTTCCGCAGATGATCCGTGGTCTCAGCATGCCATTTCATAGGCAACCTGAATCTCCTGCTACAAGAACAAGGCGGAATCAAATTCTCTGCAGAGCCCACTGAGGGCTTGCAAGAGACCCAAATGTGACCCTCCAGTTCAAAGAACATTGACTGAACTAGACTACAGTTACCGACAAACACATTATTAACGGCCGGCCATCAAATGCTTTTGATTAAGGAGAGAAATCTTCCTACAGTATAGCAGGATATTTCCCCCTCCCTTGCCAGCTGTTATGGCGATGTCTTCTGCAAAAAGCAAATGCTGCTTTTAAAAAGATGAATTGTGTCTGTGTTAGATTTTATCCTTTTCTGGGCATTTGTTTAAAAGGAGCTGAGAGAGGATGTTACCACATACAATTGCTATGACTATCAGAGAAATCATTCGTTGTTCAGTGTATCTCATTAGTGCGAAATGCTGCAATGATTCACACTTTGATTGAACGGATCCTTAATTCATATCAGCTGGATACAATCGCATCTGACGTTTGTATAAATAACATAGTCAAACGCTGCATAATATGGCTATATTGTTGCAGTGAACGCCTACAAATCCTTTAGCTTAAAAAAAAGGAGGGGGTTTCTCTCCCCTGGGAAGAAGGCTACTACCTGACACAGCAAAGAGACAGCAGGTGAGATTGGAATTCGGTTAGAATCACTGCGATTGATCTTAGTGGTGTCATGATTACTTTCAAAATAACTATTGGCCAATTCACACAAACCAATGGATAAAGTTAACCATGGTGGTGAAGAGGATCTGTGCTGAGTTGAGCAAGTGGTCATACCCAGCCCCCAACCACCTTGCCTCAAGATCAGAGGCAGTATCCTGGGGAGGGACAGTAGGAAGGGGCCATTGCCTGGACTTTCCAGAGGCACCTAGCTGACTGCTCTGAGAAGCAGGACCCTTGACTAAACAGATGGGCCTTTGGTCTGATCCACCTGGGCTGTTCTTTTCTTTTTTCCTCCTATCCAATCAACCCATTTCCAGGGGCAGTGCACTGAGCTGGGATGGAGTGAAGCAACCACACAACTTGCTCACAGTGTACTGAACTCCACCCCACCAAATCCACCATCTTGGTTATGTGAAATTAGTTCTTTGCAGAAGCCCAGAGCTAAAAAAACATTTTAAAATACTAGGAATAATACTGAAGACGAATGCATTTTTTAAAAAGATTGGGTGGATTTGATTACATCATGATTTATAATAATAATATAATAATTTATTATTTATACCTCACCCATCTGGCTGGGTTTCCCCAGCCACTCTGGGCGGCTTCCAACAAAACACTAAAATATAATAACCTATTAAACATTAAAAGCTTCCTTAAACAGGGCTGCCTTGAGATGTCTTCTAAAAGTTTGGTAGTTATTTTTCTCCTTGAAATCTAATGGGAGGACGTTCTACAGGGCGGGCGCCACTACCGAGAAGGCCCTCTACCTGGTTCCCTGTAGCTTTGCTTCTCCCAGTGAGGGAACCGCCAGAAGGCCCTCAGCGCTGGACCTCAGTGTCTGGGCAGAATGATGGAGGTGGAGACGCTCCTTCAGGTATACTGGACCGAGGCCGTTTAGGGCTTTAAAGGTCAGCACCAACACTTTGAATTGTGCTCGGAATTGTGAATTGTGACCAATTTACTGAGCAATGAGCAGGAACGGGGAAGAAATTTGATCTAGTTTGCATTGAAAGGTGAACTTCAACCACACTTCTGTGAACTGAAACACGGTCACCCTTCAAATGGCACTCTCTCCAAATTTCGCAATGCTATTCTGCAACCATGCAATGTAAGCGCTTGTGGAGTGGACTGGAGTGAAGACTCTGGCAGGGCAGTCCGCTCCATTGCCCAGCCCCCAGATTGGCCAGAGTTTGAATTGGATTTGGTGGGAACCCAGCTGGTTCTGCATCAGCCAGGGAGAGGAGCCAACAGCCAGCCTAAAGATGCCGTGGCTTTGAGAGGATGGGGAAAGCTCCATGCTGGGTCGCAATCACCACCCGCCCTCGTACCGGGTAAGTGGCCATTCTGCAACCATGCAATGTGTAGGGAAAGGCACATAGTGGTCAGGTGCTGGATCATCACCTCATTGTGGTGAATGGGCTTGCACATTCCTATGACCCTTGTGAGCGAAGCCATCAGGGAGTCTTGTACTCGCAGCAGGGTCCCCCAAGGCAGTAAGATCAAAGAGGAGGAGCTAGACACAGAATGACCCAAGAAGTCCTCAATGGCAGAACAGGCGGATGATAACAAGCGGTATGTTACAACGGCTGTGAAGGTGGACGAAGAATCTACCGGTCGGGGTGATCCTCATGCCATTGGAATAGAGCCTTACTGCGAAGACTGTGCGTTGGTCAGCGTGCACTGATCTACACACATAAAACAAACTCACGCACAGGCGTCTTCCAAAGGAAAAAAAAAAGCAAAAAGCCAAAAACATAGAACTCAATATATTAATGGAAATAATTAGTGAAATTAGTGGAAAATATATTGAATCTAACCTAGCCATTCAGGAATGGATAAAGTTCAGCTACAAATGCAAATAACACATATGGAGTTTTTAAATGCCTAAGGAGGAAACATTTTAAAAAGAAGCTGGGAGGTTACAAATTATGTTGTGTCTCCCGTGAAGCTCATTTCCCCTTCTGCCTGCCCCCTTTCCTTTCTTGTAAGAACACATGCTCCCACCTCATTCTTGTCTGTCAATTAGCAGAGGTTCTGCTCACTGTCTTGATCCAAACTGTATCAAAACATAGGCGGAAACCTTCTCATTGGTCTCAGGAACCTCCATGCACAATTGAGTTGCGCACGGTTAAGAGATGTCCGAATGCATCCGGTCAAATGACTTTCCCAAATATATAGCGGGTATTGCACTTTAAGCCTTCAATCTTATGCCCACCTACCTGAAAGTAAGAGGTCCTGAACTCCATGGGTCTACGCCTGAGTAGATTAGTATAGGTTTGCACTGTAACTATAATAACTACAGAGCCAAGTAAAGCAATTGAGCCGCCCAGCGGATCATTTCTATAATAAAGTCTGCCAATGCTTCAGAAAAACTATTCCTGGTCTCATCCATGGATTTCTCATCAGGGCCCAACAAAGCCAGAGCAATGGGTTAAGTAGAGCTCTCAGGGGGCCACTTGACATCTGCTTACACTGGTGACTTTTTGATCTTGTTTGTTTTACCTTTCTGCGGAGGAACGGGCTTGCTACCGAACACGCCATGTGGGTATTATTCCAAAATAGACATGGCAAGAGGGGAAAGGGGCTTTGAGGAGGGGGGAGGGCAGAGGAAAACATATCCTTGATGACAGATCAAATGAAGGCAAAAAGGAGAAGGGAATTGCATGCTCCACAATGACGATAATGGGAGCGGAAAGAAAAACATTGATGGCTCAAGTGTAAAAAAAAAAACCCTTGCCTGAAAGAGCAGCCACGGCAGAGACACACTGATATTACATAAGCAAAGACTGCACAGGAGTCTAAAGGACTGAGGACACAATCATGATAGCCCACCTGGTGAAACTGCAGCACTGGATGTCCCCTCCAAATTCCTATAAAAAGAAAGTTTAGAAACAAAATATAGGGGCTAAATGTTGGTAGATGGGGATGTCATGGCGAACATAATATGAACTAGAGGTGGTCCACAGCCAGCTCCATTTGCAGCTGGGGTGGGGTGGGAATCAGAACCCAAACACCAACCTGGCCTTGTGGACATCCTCATTCGGAGGTTGTAGATCTGTTTTCTTATTGTTAAGAGTTTAGGACCTTCTCAGTAATAAAAGTGGGTCCAGAAACTGTACGACACTGGAAATCACCAGATTCTTCTGGTCTACCACCCTGGTTCTACAGGACTTCACAGCTTGGACCTCTATTCACCTACTTAGCTCGGGTTGAGCATGAACCTGACCTTATTTGTGAGAAGCAAAATGAGGGCGGAACATTTTTATGGGGAATGAACACTTGTCTTTGGCGCTTCTGGTGGCAGCTGCTGGCTGTTGGCCCCAATGTTTTCTCCAAATTCCTCAGCTGTAAAAGGAAGTGAGTTTTGCCCCCCCCCCCCAAGTTCCCAGGGGATTTCCCCTCTTTTTCACCCTGGAACCATTCCAAAATTTGAGAACATTTGGCTCATCATTACCTTTATCAATGCATGATTTCCATTTGTTTCCATCCTTCTATGACCACAGTTGGCTCATTTATTGTTTGGGGAGTGCAATCTTATTTGTTTGTTTTGATGTTGTCTTGATCTCATTTCTTACTCTGTATTGAAACCAATTTCCTGGTTTGTTGCTTTCTGGTTGAATGCCACACTGATTAATGATGAAACAACAGCAATAACAATATCACTTATCACCTTCTCTTCTGCCAATACAAATTAGCAGAAGAAATCCAGACCTATCACGATTTATACAGGAATATATGTGATCTCTCCCCAACCATTCTCTCTCTACCAATTGAACTTCGATATATGCTGTTATTTTAAGATGGGGCCAGACTTTCCATTGAGCCATGGAACACCTAGTAGATCAATGGGTGGGAAAATCAGTGAGTGTGTAGCAAAAGTAACAAAAGATTTTTTGGCTTAGAGAAGGTGCATGGTAAGTGGACCTTAAATGAATACAAAATTCCAGATTTAGGACCTCCATAGAATGCAGTTTTCTCTGAGAAGCAACAATCATGTGAAGCTGTTTGAAGATAACCATTGTGGGAAACAAGCTTTCTGATGCTAACCCACCCATCATTAAAGATGTATTCCTATGTCCTGTTTTTGTCCACATAAGCCTGTATCAAGTTTATTCCTGATGAACTATGTCTTTTGCAATGTGTGAATGGCCTTGTGTTAGGAAACTACTATGGGAATTAGTTCTCAGTTAGGATTAAACCAAACCAAAACATTGGTGTGGCCATCAAAATACTAATCTTTTGCTACAATTGTGGATGTGTTTGTATACTGTTAGACCTGTAACTTGGTATTTGTCTCCAATGGATTGCTCCCCAGAGAACAGTCTTCACTTATTGGGGCCACATGGTCAACTCTTCAAGAAGCTGCAAGCCAGATATCTCACCCAATATGAACATAGAAATGACGCTGGAGCTTTATAACTGGAACTCATTCTGGTTTTGTGATGCCTTAAAAGCTAGTCTCACGTATTTTATGAGCCAAAATCCATTTACAGTGAGGGTGACCCCCTGCGACCACCAGTTTAAATAAGCACCTCCTGTACTTATTTCCTACAGTGGGAGTCGAGTTCCATACATATGATGTAAGCAGGGCCTGAAGAAGACTTTTGCCGACATGCTGATCAGAAATCATTTACAACCAAAGGCATAAACGACAGCCATATGCACAGGACTCTTTTTATTTTATTTGCAAGGGCTGGGATTGCAGACCCCAAGTGGGGGTACCTTCTGATCTGAAGATCCAATTGAAAACAGGTGTTCTCCACACCACACGGATATATAGATATCCTTTCATTTCAACAGGACAAATTTGGAAATAACTTGTGCAGCTCTACCCTTCTCCCCCTTCTCCTCTTCCGCTTCCCTGGAAAAATGGGTGTACTGAGATATTTTGAACTTGCTACCCCTCTTCAGTACAAGGAAATGTGAAAAAGACTGAGGATTCATCAAAATGTCAGATCCTCCTTGACTAGCTGGCAAAGAAGCATTCCTATTCGTCTCCGTTATGCACTGCAATCCCTTACACGTCTGCTCAGAGGTTTGTCCCATTGAGTTCAATGGGGTTTACTCCCAGGTAAGTGTGTACTGAATGGCAGTTTAAATGACCTTCATCCATAAGAGAATGTCTATAATGGTGACTTGCATTACCTAACTCCTATTTTGCAAATAAACTAAATGTACTGTTCATGTTTGCAATAAATACCTGATTAGGCATTTGATCAAAAAAGATGACAGCTGGGTAACGTAAGGTCGGGTTTAGTTTCCTTATTGTTTGTTGTCACCAAGTGCATCCCAATTGTTTCTAACTCAAAGCTTTGCTAAGCGGCTGTTTTCAAATGGTGCAATGGGCAACGCAGCTGTATTTCATTTGTGGGTCACCCTGGCAAAAGCTGCAATACGAACCAAGCTTGATGTGTTGACTCATGAGCCAATTTGGGTGTAGATGTTACAGTGTGTTTGTGTGCAGCTGGAATTGTTTCCATCACACACACAACTCTGTTGCGGATAAATGCACCCAGCCCCTTCCCCACCAGGAAGAGAGAAAGAACCTTAGTTGCTTATATACATAAAAGTTACAAGATGGTTAAACATTGACTGGAAACGCTCTGCGGCCCACAGCACAAATTGTACCAAGATCACAGGATAACTTAACCCGGGATATTCAAGGAGGGAATATTTTCTTAACGCCAACAGTTTTGATATAAAAGTATGATCTCCTTAGGCTGAAGAAAGGTGAAATATAATAAGAGAGTTGACTCTGAGGACTCACTCCCAGTGAGGGCTCCAAGTGAGGGTCTCCAGACTAGAATAATAGTTCATCATTTTTGTTCCATCTTCCTGCACCTTGTTTTAGATTCTGGCATAAGCAAGTAAAAAGGTAAAGGACCCCTGGATGGTTAGGCCCAGGCAAAGGCAACTATGGGGTAGCAGAGCTCATCTCGTTTTAAGGCTGAGGGAGCCGGTGTTTGTCCACAGACAGCTTTCTGGGTCATGTGGCCAGCACGACTAAGCCGCTTCTGACGCAACGGAACACCGTGATGGAAACCAGAGCACACGGAAATGCCGTTTACCTTCCCATCGCAGTGGTACCTTTTTATCTACTTGCACGGGCATGCTTTCGAACTGCTAGGTTGGCAGGAGCTGGGGCAGAGCAACGGGAGCTCACCGCCGTTGTGTGGATTCGAACCACCGACCCTTCGATTGGCAAGCCTTAGAGGCTCAGTGGTTTAGACCACAGTGCCACCCGCGTCACAAGCAACTGATGGTGGGATATGTTGTCAGCATTCGCAAGCCAGATGTTGGAAGCAGAGGACGAGGTGGAAGTCGTGTAGGGAAGGAGAGGATGCAGAAGAAGATGCAGAAAAAGAAGCAAGTGAGGGAAGAAATGGGATGGGCAGCCAACAGACAGGTCTGTTGTGAAGGGGGGCTTGCAATATGGCCAATGAACATGCTGTGAGGTCTCCTTCCATCACGTCTGCCTGCAGCTTCAGAATACAGTGGTACCTCGGGTTAAGTACTTAATTCGTTCTGGAGGTCTGTTCTTAACCTGAAACTGTTCTTAACCTGAAGCACCACTTTAGCTAATGGGGCCTCCTGCTGCTGTTGCACCGCTGCTGCACGATTTCTGTTCTTATCCTGAAGCAAAGTTCTTAACCCAAGGTAATATTTCTGGGTTAGTGGAGACTGTAACCTGAAGTGTCTGTAACCTGAGGTACCACTGTATAAGGTTGAAATGACCACTTCCATTGAACCGCTTTGAGCTGTGGAAATAATAATTTATAATAATAATTTATTATTTATACACTAAAATACAAAAGCAATTCCTAAATATTTCATCCCCACTCCTCAACAAAAGAAGGTGTCCAACGGTCACGTTGACTTACTCCGAAACTGGATAAATCACCAGGATGTGTGATTCCATCCTAAAGTAGCTGTGTGAACTGGATATGATATCACATCTTTCCACACGTTTCTGAGTATATGCTGGCATTTTGATGCAATTTGTGACTGCGAGTTCACCTAAGTCGTTGCAGTTATTATTTTATCTACATATTGATTTCAATTTATGAATCACTTCTCATGAATTTACAGCTAAAAAAATTGCATGTGTAAACACAATTTAGAAAAAACACACCCAATTATAAATATAAAAACAGTTTAAAACAACAACACGTTCCATTCAAATCCAGGGTTAGACAACAACTTGGATAAAGATTTCAGAAGGCTTTTTGAAAAAGCAACATCTTTAGCAGGCATCAAAAAGGCAACAGAGAAGATATTCAATGGGAGGGACTCCCAAAAGTTTACTTCTGAGTAAACATACTCAGGATCAGCCTGCTCACGTATTCATGAGATTCTAGGCACAACTTTCAGAGACAGAAAAATGTGTCAACATTTCTCATTTTATTTCAGCATGAATCCATGCCCCCTTCTGTCGAAGACGACACTGACAGGCCATACATGTAATTTATATTTCCTATCAAGATGCTTCGCTGAATTAGAAACATTTGGAGCACATCCTTGCGCAGCCGGCGGAAAAGCTAATTCTTTTTAAGTGCTTGGAGAAGTGTGGCTGGCTAAGGCAGCAAAGTCTATTTTTCTTATTTTCATTTTATTCCAATGGCCGTTGATTAGGCAATCCTACCACAAACCTTCACAACAACAACTTCTGTTGCAGGGACAGAAGAGCTGCTTATGGAAGAGACAGAAAGCTGTTTCATAGATTGATTTGCAAAGTGCGCTGCTGATAGAGGAAACAGCAGAAAATATTTTCCCCCTTGCAACACTAAGAAAAGGGGCAAAGTTGGAGAGGGTGTTAGGTGGCTCAACGGCAAGAGGCGTGGACTTCATGGAGGAAGTCACCTCATGATAACTACAAAAGCCATTGGGTTATATCCAGTGATAGCCATACTCAGAGTAGACCTCTAGGGAAGGGGAACTTTATGCCCTCCAGACCTTTCTGTCTGGCCCTTGGAATTCTCTCCATACCCTACCAAGAAACAGCGTGGCATATGCAGAAATGACAAGAGTGATGGGAAGGATCAGAAATCAGGAAGACTGGAATAATTTTCTAAATAGTTAAGAGATCAGCTGAAATCATTGGCTTCTTCTTCTCTGGCGATCCCTCGTAGCTGAGAAAGATTGTCTTCTGTAAACACGGTTTTAAAATTCGGCCTCTGCAATTCCACCTAGAAATGAATGAGAATTGCATAAGATTATGGAAACGCTCTTGCTTGTACATGCATGCATGAACACACATGTACACACTATGTGCAAGCACCATGCTTTCTAGCCCAGACAGACTCCCACCTGCTTCTGCCAAGGCTTTGTAGAGTTACCACCACAGCCAGAGTCTGACTGCCCATGTGGCAACTTGGGTGGCAGGCTCAAATCAATTGGGCCTGATCCCGGCATCAGTTCTAGGCTTGTGCTGTGATCTTCTTCTTTGGAGATCCCTCATAGCCGAGTAAGATTGTCTTCTATAAACATGGTTTTAGCAGTGAGTCCGTAAGTGACTGTGGAGGCCAATTCTGGATCCACACATCCTTCCACAGTGGGGATGCTGGTTTCCAGGCGGGAGTTGATCATGCTGTGGCTTTGCCAAGTGTGCAGTACAATGACACTTGTAAGGTAACATGGATTTTGGATACTATGATTATATAACAGATTGTTGTTGTTTAGTTCATTTAGTCATGCCCAACTTTTTGTGACCCCATGGACCAGAGCATGCCAGGCACTCCTGTCTTCCACTGCCTCTTGCAGTTTGGTCAACAGATATAACAGATAGATTATGGTAAAAGCTGCAGGAATAAAATTTAGATTTGGAACCCATGGAGCGAAGGAAGGAGGTCTCAAGTTTCTAAAGAACCTTTTTCTCAATGTGTGAAAATGTTATGTTTATGGTGTATAACTTTTATGTAAAACTTTTACACACACACATACACACACACACACACACACACACAGAGAGAGAGAGAGAGAGAGAGAGAGAGAGAGAGAGAGAGAGAGAGAGTGTTTGGCAGCAGTGATGGAGATCCCCCAGCAGGGTTAACAAGAAAACAGAGGTGGCTACCCTGTAAATCTATTTAACTCTTCACACTTACCAGCAATTTAGTGCCCAGGAGTGTGGCCATTAACTGCTGCTGCACAGAGGTGGTCCACCTGGACTCTACCTGTTTTAAAGGTATGTTTGGGGATGGGGAGAGATAAGCCAGGCAAGCTGCAGGCAGTGGGCTACCCAGTGATGGACCAATGCTGGTGGGTTTCATCTGGGAAGGGCAGGGAAGGACCAAAAGGTACTCACCAAAGAGGAGAAACCCTTTGGTGTCTTCTGCCATTCTGGGATCCATCAGAGTTGGCACCCCTCTCCCATGTAACATTTAGGTGATGGAGGAACCCTGAGTGAGAGGCAGAGAAATGGAGATCTCCCAAGGTGAGAGACTGCGGAAGAAAAGGAAAGCTCTCAGGTGGGAGCCGAGTGAGTCTGCCATTGTGCGTGTGGGTTAAGGGGTGAAATTAAGGGTTAGCTTTGTACTGCAATCACTATACACACATTGTGTACTGCTTCTGCCCTTTAGGGACGCTGCTGCTGTTCTCTCTCCCCTATTTTTCAAAACGCTGCTGTTAAATATCTGTTATTTGGTGGTCAACAAAAGAAGTTTAAAAACTGTCTCAAGGCAATTTTTTTAAAAATGTAGTATAAACACCAACAATTGGGAAACACTTACCTGCGAGCGCTCCAGTTGTAGAACAGAAAGCTTCTCCAACCCATCATAAACATCCACAAACAAAAGATTGTAAGACATATTTTGCAAAGAATGCTTCAACAGTTCATTCTAGATTTAATTTAGTGAAAGCGTTGAGGTATCAACCTGCATAAAACTAGTCTCTGCATTTGACATTCTGGTGTGGGGGCTTGGGGGAATTAGTCCGAGATTTCAAGCAGAGAAAACAAGGCGAATGATTGAGATATCAGCGGACACAAACTAATCCAAATCTTCTGTGGGTTCTGTTATTGAGTTGCTGATTCTAACAACAGAACAAGATGGCTGTTCTGACTGGCTTCTCCACCAGCTGATATTGCGAACATTTCCCTGTTCCCCAATCATTCTGGGCAGTGAGAGTTTTTGTCCAGTGCTACAAACTCCATGATTTGTGAAGCAAGACGAATTGGTCCCTGGAAATTTCCAGCATGGACGAGGAGTAGGTGCGAAAGCCTGGCAGGTTCCAAATGATTTAGCGGGGGCAGTAATGTCTGAAAGCGCAAGAAGGAGTGTTGCTAACTTAATCCATATGATGGCTTCTCCCAAAATGTATGTTAGGACAGAGAGATATGCGTGAAACAGACATTAGTCATTGTCTACAAGTGAGATCTACCCCAGAGATTTACCAGCAAGTGTTGCCCTGCTGTGTTTGGGCATTTGTACAATAGATTAGTACATCTTGAAGGAATGAAGACTAAAGAAGATCGTCTATTTGCAGATGTAGCCAGTTTAGGACAATCCATAACAAATTGTGTTGGGGTCGTACAAGGGAATTTAGGTTAGCTTGCTCATCTATGGTCTTCCTAGATTACTACTCCAGGTGTAGATAAGGGTTGAAATGAATTGTTGCACAATCAACCCTTTCCATATGATGCCTGGAAGAGAGAGCGAGAGAACAAAATATGTATAGCAGACAACAATATGACAAAGATGGGCACTTGGTTCAGTCATGGAGTCCCTTTTCAGATTTACTGTATTTTTCCATGTATAAGACTAGGTTTCCCCCCTAAAAAATAATGTCAAAAATTAGGGGGCGTCTTATACATGGATATATCTCCCCCCATTTTCTTAAATCTGAGTCCCCAAAAAGAGGGGACGTCTTATACATGGGGACGTCTTATAGACTGAAAAATACGGTGTGTGTGTGTGTGTGTGTGTGTGTGTGTGTGTGTATATATATATATATATATATGTAAAGGGACCCCTGACCATTAGGTCCAGTCGTGACCGACTCTGGGGTTGCGGTGCTCATCTCGCTACATTGGCCAAGGGAGCCAGCGTACAGCTTCCGGGTCATGTGGCCAGCATGACTAAGCCACTTCTGGCGAACCAGAGCAGCGCACGGAAACGCTGTTTACCTTCCCCCCGGAGCGGTACCTATTTATCTACTTGCACTTTGACATGCTTTCGAACTGCTAGGTTGGCAGGAGCAGGGACCAAGCAACGGGAGCTCACCCCATTGCAGGGATTCGAACTGCCGACCTTCTGATTGGCAAGTTCTAGGCTCTGTGGTTTAACCCACAGCGCCACCCGCATTTATATATATATAAAATCAACTGGAGGGCTACATGCAATTTGTATGTTTCACTTAATGTGATAGCAATGGCTCAGATGTTGCGCCTCCACTATGAAATGTTCATGCTTAAATCTTCATAATGCCATGAAGCTCACTCATCAATCTGCAGCAACTCAATATGCCAAAATATTTAGATAAGGCCCATGGTGCTAGGCACTGCTACCTAAATATTATAAGATGAGGCTGCCGTTCTGAAAAGTAATTTCAATAAACTAAGAAATCACTATATATTTAGGGGTGCAATTCTAAGCGAGTAAGTCCCATGGAACCCAGAACAGTTTACTTCTGAGTAACACATTTAGGATTCCATATCCTGTGAAGGACATGGGACACAGGAGAATAAACATCTCTAGATAACCTCTGAACGTCTGGTCTCTCTTCCAGCTCAGAGAGAACAAGGCATGCGCATTCAAGGCCCAGTGATGCTCACTGCATGTGTTGGCAAACGCCAAGTGGTTTGTCATGGGCTGGGTGCCAGACACCCAACTGCTTTCGAAGTGGCCATCACAAAAACAGAAGTTTTTTTAAATTTAATTTAATTTAATTTGTTTTATTTAACTCAGCCAGATGGGCGGGGTAGAAATAATATATTATTATTATTATTATTATTATTATTATTATTATTATTAGTGCTGATGGCTGTATGAAGAGGCCTAAAATCAGTGACAGAAGAAGGAACATGTCTTCATTTTTAAACTAGTATACAGTGGACCCTCTAGTTACGGATTTAATTCATTTCGGGGGTCCGTGCGCACGCCAAAAAATCCATAACTAGAGGTACTGCTTCTGTGGTGTGATAGAGCGCTTCTGTGCATGCGAGAGCAGCGAAACCCGGAAGTATATACTTCCGGGTTTGGCGCTTTCGCAACCCGAAGATTACGTATCTAGAGCGGTACGTAACCCAAGGGTCCACTGTACTACCCTCTTGGACACCTCCAATGGTTAGAGCATGGTGCTGATAACACCAAGGTAATAATAATAATAATAATAATAATAATAATAATAATAATAATAATA
>JAXCMG010000063.1:2369338-2431788 GCA_034642415.1 Podarcis siculus | reverse complement strand
TAATAATAATAATAATAATAATAATAATAATAATAATAATAATAATAATTTATTATTTCTACCCCGCCCCATCTGGCTGGGTTCCCCCAGACACTCTGGGCGGCTCCCAACAGAATATAAAAACACGATAAAACCTCAGACTTTAAAAACTTCCCTAAACAGGGCTGCCTTCAGATGTTTTCTAAATGTCAGGTAGTTGTTTTTCTCTTTGGCATCTGGTGGGAGGGCATTCCACAGGGCGGGCACCACCACCAAGAAGGCCCTCTGCCTGGTTCCCTGTAACTTGGCTTCTCGCAGTGAGGGAACCGCCAGAAGGCCTTCAGAGCTGGACCTCAGTGTCCAGGCAGAACGATGGGGGTGGAGATGCTCCTTCAGGTCTACTGGGCCAAGGCTGCAGGTTCGATCCCTGTATGGGACAGTTGCATATTCCTGCATTGCAGAGGGTTGGACTAGATGTCCCTCAGGGTCCCTTCCAATTCCACAGTTCTATGATTCTGTAGCCACAAGGCTGTTTCTTTAATCCTTGTCCACAGGGTGAGCCTGCCTTATGGAAGAATATTCTGCAGAGAAGGCAGCCCTTGAAACCAGAGGACATTTTCCATCCTCAGCCAACAGGTGAATAAGATCAAATCACAGCTAATGGTTTCCACCTTAGCTTTGGCTGACTCCTGATTGCTTTTTATCTGCCCCCCATCCACATTCTGGAGCAAGTGAATATAGTTTCTTGCGTGTGGTTAGCATCTGAGGCCGCAATGTGTACACAGCCTTGAAAGATATATTTTTATAAGTAAGCACCTCATAAAATATTTTTTTTTCTGAAGACATTTATCAAGAGACTTTGAAAAACTGTGTGGGAGAAGGAGGGGGCGATCCAACATGTGCTTTTTAGCTGCCAAAAAAATGCCAGTAGCAGTCGTGGCGGCGGCTGCCTTCTTGCGAGGGGTGAAGTTTTGCACATGACAACAGGGAATCGAAAGATTTATTCTCAGCCGTATATATGACTCTCTCTGGCACTATTCGGGAAAGGTGATTATTGCTTCAACGTGAGAGAATATTTTAGATTAAATGCTGCAAGTCCTTTGCATGTGCAGTAATAATCACCCCGGCGTGGTTCTCCCTTCCACACACACACAAAGTACATGATACGTTATTCCAATAAAATGTTTCATTCTATTTATTATTACTATCCATTGGTTCTCCAGTGACTCATATTGTACTATCATCTCTTTCTCTCCTGCTCTGAACCGACATAACTTATCAGTACAGAAAATGCAGCTTAATGGAAAGTTCCATCATTTAGCGCATTGCAGGATTTAACATTATTGCCTTTGTCTTGACATGAAGCAAATTTTACAACCACAGGTGGAAAACAATTTTGCAAGAGGCTTCCTTCTGCAGATCCATTGATGACAAAGTTGTCACCATAGCTTGTTGTTGTTTAGTCGTTTAGTCATGTCTGACTCTTCATGACCCCATGGACCACAGCACGCCAGGCACTCCTGTCTTCCACTGCCTCCCGCAGTTTGGTCAAACTCATGCTGGTAGCTTCGAGAACACTGTCCAACCATCTCGTCCTCTGTCGTCCCCTTCTCCTTGTGTCCTCCATCTTTCCCAACATCAGGGTCTTTTCCAGGGAGTCTTCTCTTCTCATGAAGTGGCCAAAGTATTGGAGTCTCAGCTTCAGGATCTGTCCTTCCAGTGAGCACTCAGGGCTGATTTCCTCCAGAATGGAGAGGTTTGATCTTCTTGCAGTCCATGGGACTCTCAAGAGCCTCCTCCACTATAGCTTAAGGTAAAGGTAAAGGTACCCCTGCCCGTACGGGCCAGTCTTGCCAGACTCTAGGGTTGTGCGCCCATCTCACTCTATAGGCCGGGGGCCAGTGCTGTCCGAAGACACTTCCGGGTCACGTGGCCAGTGTGACAAGCTGCATCTGGTGAGCCAGCGCAGCACACGGAACGCCGTTTACCTTCCCGCCAGTAAGCGGTCCCTATTTATCTACTTGCACCCGGGGGTGCTTTCGAACTGCTAGGTTGGCAGGTGCTGGGACTGAGCAGCGGGAGCACACCGCGCCGCGGGGATTCGAACCGCCGACCTTTCGATCAGCAAGCCCTAGGCGCTGAGGCTTTTACCCACAGCGCCACCCGCGTCCCTACCACTATAGCTTAGCAATGGGCAAATCTGTCAGTTTTGGTCTCTCTCCCTTTCTCATTCTTATCCAGTCTTAAGATTGGTTCTCCAGATTTCCACAACAGTTTGCTTAAAAAAACCAAAACAGCCATCGTTAAAATTCATCAGCGTTTTTGTGTGAATTTTCTTCTAATATGCCCATTGTGATACGCAATTTCCCCTAACACACACATTTTATCAAAGCAAATTTCTCTTTAATACGAAGTAGTTTTGTATGTTAGTTTCACTAATGTATCTGTTTATGTACGAACACTTTACCATAGTATATGCATTTTTGCACATGTTATTTGGCAGCATCGCACAATTCAGAAAAGTGCAAATCAAAAGTCACAAATCACAAGTGATACCATCCAGCCCAAGCTGAGCAAGTCCTGTGTGTTTCAAATGGAGAGATTTAACCCTCCAATTGAAATCCATGTGATTTAAAAGTGATTAACTTTGGTCCGTTTGTTAAAAATGTTTAACCCTCCTGAACAAATTAGCGACAGTGAAAAAGGAAGGTTGGCAGCACTTCTTAAATTACCGTAGAAGTCAATGCAAATTAGCACCTAGTGGGTCAAGTTAGAGGGAATGGGCAAATCCGCTCCTTTGTACCGGTGTTTTTGTGGCTCTCAGAGTTAATCAGAATCTTTCATCACTCGAATGTGCTCAGAATGTTGGTCCTCAGCAAAACAGGACCAGGATTAGGGGAAATGTATGTCTTACATTCGGTTACCGTAGCATGTGGCGTGCAGAATGTTTACTTAAACTCAAGAAACAGATATTTTGCCACATGTTTAGCCTCCTTTTTGCCGTCTAAAAAAAAAGAAGAAGTATCCTTTATTACTTTCAGGTTTCACAGATGTCTGGTCATTGTGAAGTTTGTTCAACATGGCCATTTTCCACAGAGCCTGATAAAGCAGAGCTTCCTCAACCCTGAATTATTGGTACCAATACTAATAATAATAATAATAATAATAATAATAATAATAATAATAATTTCTACCCAACCCATCTGGCTGGGTTTCCCCAGCCACTCTGGGCAGCTTCCAACAAAAGATTAAAAATACATTAAAACATCAGTCATTAAAAACTTCCCTAAACAGGGCTGCCTTCAGTAATAATTAAACAACAACAAAGCCACTTCCGCCCTGCAGAGGAGGTGGGGTTGCGGGCTTCATGGCCCCACCACGCGCGCGGCGGCTGGAGCCCAGCAATTGGGGGGGATTCCCGGCCGTGTCACCCCCTGGCCAGCTAAACGGCTGGCTCTGGGGGCGTGGCCTGCGGTCAGGCATTGGTATTGTTCTGTAGATGGAAGAGAGGAGGTAGCACCATCACCTGCCCCACATATTGAAGGATAGTCCGATAAAGGATTTGTGGGGGGGCATGGCCCTGTCTGAAGCCTAGGGAGGTGTGGCCTAATTAAGCAGGATTGAAGAAGTCAAAAAGTTTGAATAAGATGTAAAAGTATGTTTAATTACTGTTGAAAATGATATCTAAAAAAAAACTAATAAAAAATTATATAATAATAATAATAATAGTAATAATAATAGTAATAATAAAAAATACCCTGCCCATCTGACTAGGTTGCCCCAGCCACACTAAAAGTTCAATTCCTTGTGAATTTCTTTCATTAAAATCGAATGCACTGGGGGCACCCTCTGTTTTTGCTGGATTATACCCAAAGCTGGGATATTTTTAGGGGGGTGTGTGTGTGTGGATGTTGCAGTTTGGTATTGCTTTGCGTTGAGCCACCGCTACGTTTGTTGTCAGCATGAAAACCAAGCTGACCCACAGAGAGAAAGGAAAGAAAATCAAGTCCAGGATCCCATCATATTTTTTCCCCTGCTCAGGTGCATCTTATCCCCTGTGAGCCCAGTGGGGAGCTGGCAGGAAAGACTCTGCAGCCACAGAGACAGACGGTGCAGAACCAGGGGCTGAGCCTAATTGCTACCAGAACTTGCCCACCTTTGGGGGGATGAGTGATGGCCCACTGGCATGTGACCTGGCTTGGCCATTTCCCCGCACTGTCCAGGCTGCCGCGAGGAGATAACGTAACGTCTAGAGCGATGGGAAACTCTTTGGTACAGATGGTACAGAGCAGCCTCGTAAAATGAGTCACTCTGAATCTTCGCAGAAATCTCCGCTATAAAAATGATAATGGAAAAAGCAAAAGAAAACCTCCGAAAGGTCTTAAAGGCAATTTGTTCCAGCTTGGCTCTTCCATTTTCATTTTTCTTTAAAAAAGAACGTGCTCTTTCATGACAGAAAGGCAAAATCTGCATCTCCTTTTCAAGCTTTTGACAGCTGTTAAGGTGTTTCAAATGAAGGTCGCTGTCAATTAAGGGCTGCTGGGGAATTGTACAGTAGGTGAAAGGAGGCAAAATTATTATATCAAAACGTTTCCTTGGAACAGAGGGATGCTGGAAATGGTTCTGTACTCTGTATCCACAGCTTTCCTCCCTAATAAAAATAAAAAGGACTCCTGACCATTAGGTCCAGTCGTGACCGACTCTGGGGTTGCGGCGCTCATCTCGCTTTATTGGCTGAGGGAGCCAGCGTACAGCTTCCGGGTCATGTGGCAGCATGACTAAGCCGCTTCTGGCGAATCAAAGCAGCGCACAGAAACGCCGTTTATCTTCCCGCCAGAGTGGTACCTATTTATCTACTTGCACTTTGTTGTGCTTTCGAACTGCTAGGTTGGCAGGAGCAGGGACTGAACAACGGGAGCTCACCCCGTCGCAGGGATTCGAACCGCCGACCTTCTGATCGGCAAGTCCTAGGCTCTGTGGTTTAACCCACAGCGCCACCCACATCCCTCTAATAAAAATACATCATTTTAAAATCTGAATTGGAATCAAGCAAAATAAATAAATACTTCTCAATACCATTGATGACAATGGTGGGTTATGAAGTGGTTACATATCTCCCTCTGGAATCTCTGAGAAATATACAAAATGCTGAATATTGGCTAGATGTGATACTGGTGATTTTTTCCACCAGAGACGTACAGATGGAAGTTGACGTGAAACATCCCTGACCTGACCACTTTGGAAACCACCAACTGTAACATTTCACCCAAGAATACATGTGCTAATACCTATAACTTGCAGCTTAAATTAAAGCAGACCTCTCAGGAATTCAGGTCCTTTCCATAGTCTCTGACTAACTCTGAATGTCCTTCATGCACAGGAATCCAAGCAAGAATTACAGGAAGAATCTCACGATCGCCACCAGACTTTTGTCCATTGCGTTCTTAAGGCAGCTGGGGCATTTGATATGGTTAGCCACATAGACCTCAGGACCTGGTTCACTGGTGGCTTTCCAGATGAATCCATAAGAACATATTGCAATTCTGCAGAGACAAGCACAAGCACTCCTGCTGCTCTTAGGACCATATTCCTTGCCAGACATTGGATGAAAGAGTGGTCCCTCTTTCCTTCCGTTCTTTTCAGTCAGTGGTTCATCAAGTGCTGCGGAGACTTCCAAGTCCATCTACATGATCATGTATGAAAAGAGAGGGTACAGAATTTGGGCCGTCAACTGCTTGTCAAAGCCTGGAAGGAGAGCAAGCAAGGAGCAGGTGTGGAAGACTCCCTGGTCCTGAATGGGGTAACTGTGTCCCTGAAGGACCAGGTGCGCAGCCTGGGAGTCATTCTGGACTCACAGCTGTCCATGGAAGCGCAGGTCAATTCTGTGTCCAGGGCAGCTGTTTATCAGCTCCATCTGGTACACAGGCTGAGACCCTACCTGCCCACGGACTGTCTCGCCAGAGTGGTACATGCTCTGGTTATCTCTCGCTTGGACTACTGCAATGCGCTCTATGTGGGGCTACCTTTGAAGGTGACCCAGAGACTACAATTAATCCAGAATGCGGCAGCTAGACTGGTGACTGGGAGCGGCCGCCAAGACCACATAACACCGGTCTTGAAAGACCTACACTGGCTCCCAGTACGTTTCTGAGCACAATTCAAAGTGTTGGTGCTGACCTTTAAAGCCCTAAACGGCCTCGGTCCAGTATACCTGAAGGAGTGTCTCTACCTCCATCATTCTGCCCGGACACTGAGGTCCAGCACTGAGGGCCTTCTGGTGGTTCCCTCGCTGTGAGAAGCCAAGTTATAGGGAACCAGGCAGAGGGCCTTCTCAGTAGTGGCGCCCGCCCCGTGGAACGCCCTCCCACCAGATGTCAAAGAGAAAAATAACTACCAAACTTTTAGAAGACATCTAAAGGCAGCCCTGTTTAGGGAAGCTTTTAATGTTTAATAGGTGATTGTATTTTAGTGTTTTCTTGGAAGCAGCCCAGAGTGGCTGGGGGGACCCAGCCAGATGGGTAGGGTATAAATAATAAATTATTATTATTAGCAGTGGAACAGCAACTTAATCCTCACCTCCTAATGTACGTTCTGCTGCTCCTTTCCTCATGTTTGTTTTAGCTCCAGGTGATGAACTGGAAAAAACATCTGGCGGGGGGGGCGGTCAGATTCAAAAGAGAGGAGAGCTCCTAAACACCTAAGACCCAGAATCTGCAACTAATCCAGAATGTGGCAGCTGGACTGGGGACTGGGAATGACCGCTGAGACCACATAACACCGGTCCTGAAAGACCTGCATTGGCTCCCAGGATGTTTCTGAGCACAATTCAAAGTGTTGGTGCTGACCTTTAACACCCTAAACCATGGGTAGGCAAACTAAACAGATGTCTTCTAAAAGTCTGGTAGTTGTTGTTCTCTTTGACATCTGGTGTCAAATTTATAATTTTGCTCTGTTCCCAGGTGAGACGAGTACAGTTTTGTATACCTTAAGCAAATTTTCCAGTCTGTACCTTGAGCTACATTCTGGCTGCTCTTGAATAAAAGCAGCCTTTTAAAAGATAAAGCCTTTAATAAGATATTAGACATAACGCAACAGCTGTCTAAACAAATATCCCCATCTCCAGCTTCCATCGGGTTTGTGCAACACCTAGCAGTTTTTAGGTGCTTGAATGACCAGATGAAGAATGCAAGGAACGTGGCGCTTTCCCATTTAATGTCATGCCAAAATGCAGATATTTAAGCCCACTGTGAGACAGCAGCGCCTGAAGGCAGTGCAGACTTGAGTCCAGGTGCTGCAAAGCCTAGAACTGCTTGCAAGACATTGTGCCATAAACCAGCACTGCTGGAAAAGGCAGCAGTAATTCACAAGGACGCGGAGAACAGGGTTTCCCTCAAAATTTCCTATGGCCGCGGAACAGAATCGAGCCGTATTTTCTTGCCTATGTCAACAAATTTGCCTTAAAATAAGGCCCGAGGAATGCGATAAAATAAAATTCAATTTGGAGCGAAAGATTTGGTGATAAAGTATTCCCAGTAATAATATTTAAAGAAGGATTATGTTATCCTATACCTTAATAATTCCCCCCTCCTGCAAAATAAACAAAGGCTCTGTGTTCACCTGGCACCGGGCGCTGTTCCCTCCGAAAGACGGGGGCTGATACGTGATGAGGATTTGTTGAGTGTTTCTTAATAAATACATCTCACAAAGCGGTTTGGGAAGCCAAAGAGCTTGGCATCCCTTCTGCAATTCAGGGTTTGGGTAACCTTATCTGGCGACTAAGTTGCAGAAGGTCCAGGGGCTGCGCCAACTTCATTTAAGTCAATGGGTTTCCTGAAGGCTCTAAAATTTTCCCCTGTCATCACAGGAATCACTGAAGTGCGTATAGGCTGCTGAAGGTGGTCTGTGAGTGGGAGAACCTTCTGTGACTTCTCTGCCATGTGAGGTTGGCACAAGACAGGGCTGCTAACGTTTTGCTGCTGCTGCTTCTCCCTGCCTTCCTCAGCACTAAGCCCTGTGGGAGAGGTGGCCTTGTGAGTTGAGGACCCGCCACCTGCTTGAGGATGAGAAAGACACAAGGACGCAGCATATTAGGTTATAGCTTTAACTATTTGGGCCCTTGTTGGCAAGGTGATGTCTCTGCTTTTTAAGATGCTAAACTAGTAATTACAGAGATGCATTTATGGCAGCACGACCAATTCACCCAAACTGGGTGCAGAGCCAACCAGACTAAGGTTACCAGATTTTTTTCAAAGAATCCGGAGACACTTTTTTAAAAAAAAGATGGGGAAAAATTATTTTAAAAAATAAATTAAGAAGTAATATCTTCTCTTCTGTGGTCTCCTCTGTCGCACAGCCTTCCTCTGGGCCTCAGCCTGCTCTCTTGGAGTGCTAGCCACCATGGAGTAGGCTTGGCTTGGGCCTGGGCTTGGCCATGTGTCCTTGCTCTCCCAGCACTCTCCTACCTCTCCACCTCAGTAGCAGTGGCGGCAGGGGCACGGCAAGGTCAGGGCTCCCCTCCTTTTTCTCCTTCCTCCTTCTCTGTCTCCCTTCTCCTTCTCCTCTCCTCCTTCTCACTGCGTCAGCTCCAGGGTTTTTACTTGCCCCGGAGTGCCACTGAGCAGTTGGCCAGGTGGCTGGACACTCCAGCTCCCGGCTCGATTTGGGTCACAGGGTGTGCGTGTGTGTGTCAGCGGTTCCCCCAGTTGACACACCAGGCATCCCCAGTTCCCCCTTGGCAGTGGTGGCGGCAGCGGCAGTCTCAGCAGCCCGGAGCCAGCCTGGTAGTACAGTTGGCTCTGGCTGACTTCAGGAGCTGCTCGCTGCCATGACGTCCATTTTGCCTCGCCAGAAGTCCCCATATGATGTGTCTTGTGCCATTGAACCAATCACACAACATTCATTCCCTACTAATAAATCTACAACACTTAACATATAAATCTGGGGACATTAAATGAAATCCAGGGACATTCCGGGGACAGATTTTGTCCGGGGACAGATTTGTAAATCCGGGGACTGTCCCCGGCAAACGGGGACGTCTGGTAACCATAAACCAGACGCCTCAGGGGACTTTGCAACAATGAGGAACAAGTGAAAGTGAGAGGTGGTGAGGCACCAAATTTTGATGTTGCACAGGGAGCCGCTGAAATTTTAAAGCCCAAAGTCTGCCACTGGGCGTTACCTGGTGCGGCTGGAATTGACAAGACTGCTGGGGTGGGAGACCAGTTAGAATGGACCAACCACTCCCCGAGCCTGTTAAATTCACCGGGATTTCAATCTGTTTTGGGAGACTTTCCAGTTTAGCTGATCAAACCTTCTTATTCCTTGCCAGCCAAAGAGGCTGCCTTAATAAATGGCTAATAGTTGTGTTTGTGGGTTGGATGCATGTAAATCTCTGCTAAATTATAACACGTTGCTGAAAGACAACATATCACATTCCAGCGGATGTTTAAATAACCTGCCATGTGTCAGGCGGCAACAAAGTCCCCTTTATTTGTGAAGGGCATCCTATAGATTAGAGATGGTTTGAAACAGCTGGTGGTTTCAGGTGCAAAGGCCAGTAAGGACTCTTTCAAGTTTCAAAAGACAGAGCATTGAAACGCAAGAGTCTGTTGCGACCTTTGGAACACATCTTGGGTTATCGGTCAGACATCGTTCTCTTTCTGATGACCCCCAAACTAATTTTGAGCTGTCCATGGATTGATATATATATATTATTTTGCTTTAGTCTTAGGAAACATTGGGGAAGGTTCCAAAGAATGGTTACCTGTAGGAAAACAGGCTGAAAGTGGCTGCCCAAGCATGGCAGAAGGACAACAGCTTCCATTTCTCCAAAAGGCGGAGGCCAACAATTTGCACACCATTTGGATGTGGCCCCATGTGTTGTTTTATATATATAATTTTTTATTAGTTTTTTAACATATCATTTTCAACAGTAATTAAACATACTAATACATCTTATTCAAATTTTTGACTTCCATCAATCCTGTCTGAAAATTTTCCAATCTAATCTCTCAGTGTGCATTTCTTATCTTCCCTATTACATTTCAAACTCATAACCAATAGCTCTATATTTTTCTACTTTGTATATTTCTCCTTACAAAACTTCTTGTAGTCCTACTAGCGTAATTTGTTGATTACAGTTGCTCTTCAAATAATTCATATACTTCTTCCAATATCATGTAAATCTCTGGTCCCGCAGGTTTCAAATCCTTCCTGTCATTTTGTCCAATTCTGCATAGTCCATTAATTTCATCTGCCATTCTTCTTTCGTCAGAATTTCTTCCTGTTTCCATTTCTGGGCTAACAATACTCATGCCGCAGTTGTTGCATATAAAAACATTTTAACATCTTGCCTATTAATGTCCTGACCTATAATGCCAAGTAAAAATGCTTCTGAAAAATGTAAATTTCAGCATCTTTTTCATCTCATTATATATCATTTCCCAGAAGTTCTTTACTTTTTTACATTCCCACCACATATGATAAAATGTTCCTTCTTTTTCTTTACATTTCCAACATTTATTATTTGTCTTATACATTTTAGCTAATTTCACTGGTGTAATATACCATCTATACATCATTTTCATCATATTCTCTTTCAAAGCATTACAGGCTGTAAATTTTATCCTTTCATTCCACAACCTTTCCCATTCTTCAAGCTGTTGTTGCGCAGAGTGAGTTCCAGTGAATTTGACCCAAGCGGCATGTTATATCCAAACGCTTGTATAGTGGTCCCTTGGTTCCCAAACTGAATCCGTTCTGAAAGTCTGTTCCAAAACCAAAGCGTTCTAAAACCAAGGTGTGCTTTCCCATAGAAAGTAATGCAAAATGGATTAATCCGTTCCAGACTTTTAAAAACAACCCCTAAAACAGCAATTTAACATGGATTTTACTATCTAGCGAGGCCATTGAGGCATAATCAATGCACTGTCCTATAAAATAAATAAAACAGTATTGAAAATGATAAAAAAATAAAAATTATTTCCCTTATGTGCCCTGATGATATTGTTTGGATAAGGGGCTTTTATCCATTTCTGCAGCCACACAATCAACCAGTAGCTGAACTGGGTTCTACACAGTCACAAAAACAAGTCACAAAAACGAAGTCGCAAGCCACAGTTACAAGTCAGTCCCATAAAATGAAGTCACAGTAAAAAAAAAATGAAAAGCCACACCGAGAAAAACACATTTTTTTTTAGCAAAAACAAAAGCTCTAAATATGACCTCTGTGTTGTATGGGTGCTAGGGACTCAACAGCTGACAGACTCAACAGGAAGCCTCTGATTAGCGGGAAACTCAATTTACAAATGGAAGACACTCAATAGGAAGCGGAACATGTTTCGCTTCCAAGGCAAAGTTCACAAACCAAAACACCTACTTCCAGGTTTGCAGCATTCTTAATCCAAGTTGTGCATAAACTAAGCTGTTCTTAAACCAAGGGACCACTGTATTGCGATAGGCTTAGTTTGTATGAGGTCCCCCCCAGCCACTCTGGGCGGCTTCCAACAAAACACTAAAATACAATAACCTATTAAACATTAAAAGCTTCCCTAAACAGGGCTGCCTTTAGATGTCTTCTAAAAGTCTGGTAGTTATTTTGCTCTTTGACATCTGGTGGGAGGGCGTTCTACAGGGCGGGCGCCACTACCAAGAAGGCCCTCTACCTGGTTCCCTGTAACTTGGCTTCTCCCAGCGAGGGAACCACCAGAAGGTCCTCAGCGCTGGACCTCAGTGTCCAGGCAGAACGATGGAGGTGGAGACACTCCTTCAGGTATACTGGACCGAGGCTGTTTAGGGCTTTAACACTACTTCCACCAACACTACTTCCACCAACACTACTTCCACCAAGGCACACAACCCTTTCCCCACTGTTCTCCCATTCCAAATAATCTCTGTAAGCTTTCAGGTTGCTTCCTTGCAAGAGTTATTATTCTACCCCATTCATTTCAATGCAAAGAAAAGGAGGGGGGAGTCATTAATTGTGTATCATTTGCAGACAGAAAAGAACCGCAGCAAAGCCAGATCTTATTCCCTAGATCAATTTCCATCCTTGATATGGAATTCATAAGCAAACCTTAATAATTTCCATGTCTGTCAGAATTCTCCAATATCCTTCAGAGGAAAATATTCTTTTGAATTATCTATCTGCTACATGGAATTTGACAACTGGACAGTGTAAATGGATTATTCCATGGCCCCTTTTAGTCAATGGATTGAAAACATGAGAGCACTCACAATTTATAGACTTTGTATGGACAAGTACAACAATATTTGGGAGGCATTTATAAATATATATATATATTTGGATAATAACATTCGTATACCTACATACTAGACAAACATATATGGAATTGTAGTCGTTTGCATATATAGTGATATAACATACCTTTTCATTTCTTTATTCACTTTTTATTTCTGCTTTATCTTGTTCAGGAGAGGAATATTTTCAATTTAAAAATTAATTAAATAAAATGATTCTCCAACATCCTTCGTTAAAGCTGGTTTTATTACTCCATCCCAGAACTCAGCATCATTCTTTAAAATCACTTACTGTAGCTATCAATCATATATGTGAGGAAGAACAAGTTTCCGTTGTTCCTGAGAAGGCTGCAAGAAAATAAAAGAAGAGAAGATTGTGTTATTTTTTCTCTCAGGTAAACCTGTTTTTAACTGCAGGAGTATTTCTCTTCATTCATATATACCAGTAACATAGATTTTAGAACTTAACTAAAGGAGTAATGTCAATGGATCATTATGAATATTTGCAATTTCTTACAATAATGTAATTAGAAGATGCATGTCTTCATCCTTCCTGATTACTTTATGGTTTTTGGAACTCTGTTTCTTTGAAAATCGCAATATGCTTTGATTATTCACATCGCTCAGGCCAGATCTTGTCTCCTGGGAAGAACGGCTTCTACTCTTGTTACCGAAATGCCATTGCATGTGCTGTTCTTTATAAGGTGCACTTAATGGATAGCACTTTAAATATGAGCTATAAAAGTTTCATTTTGGGGGATGCCAGGGAGAGGAAAATCGGAAACCAAATCCCAAATCTCTCCTTGCCGTGTAATAAAATCCACTCTCTCCGGGTCTGTGTAAACAATTTTGTGTTAAAATGGAGAGGCCCAAGAAATGGAATCTCGTGATAAAAACATACAATTCAATTTGATGCTGAACATTTGGTGACGAAACTATTTTCAGGAATAGCACTAAAAAAGGGGGGTTGGCATCATTTTCATTCCTCTCCTGCCCCTTGCAGCCCCCAGCACCCCCCAAAATCTGCAGCAGAGGGTCTCCCTATCCTTGTGGGTGGGGGACGGAAGGGGAATGCTTTCTGCAAATGCTGTCCATTCTGCCAGTTTAAGTTAAGCTGAAAGTTGGGGTGGAGGAACCTGTCAGTTGAGGTTTTTCTCGGTTTCTCATTTGTGATTCAAGGACCCACCACCCGCTTGAGGATAAGAAAGACACATGGACATGGTATACTAGGTTAATGGGCTAAAAAAGGCCACAACTTTATTGATTACAGCATGTGAGAGGTATTGGCTTAGGCATTGGATAAAACAACAGAGGAGGGGAGGGGTGAGTCTATCAAGGGTTAACCACCAGTGGGAGGAGCCTATTGATGCAAATACAACTGAAAGCTCCCCCTGACGTCACCGGGGGTCAAGCCATGGCCCTAGCCACCAGAAAGGGTGTCGGACAGGATCCACGACCGCCGGATTCCGTTACCGGAATACGCATAAAATGGAGGGGTAGTCGATGGCCACACCCTGCCCTCCAACACACAACCATATTCCAATGCCTAACCGCCAATACCCAAAAGTTGCGACGATTTGCTACGAGGTAGGCGAAAAACCAAGTGGCCGGTGCCAATTTGCCAGTTGGATAAAAATTCCTACCAGGCCCCTTGGCCAACCAACAGGTCCATAGCAATGCCAAGAACCAAGCAATGAACCAAAGGAGGGTGGGTGGGTGATCCGACGAGAAGCAGCAGCACAATGGCTGAGAAACACTGCCGAGCCGCGTTTGAGCGGCTAAACCCCGCCCCCAAGCCTCCAGCCGATTGGCTGGCCACCTGGAGGCGTGGCACGGCAGCCAGAGCAGTTGGGCAGGGGGCGGAACACCCCCTGCCAAAGCAGGAAGTGGTTCCTGCTCACAACTCCTCCCCTTCCTGAGGAGGAGAGGCTTTTCCCCAACCTCAGTTTGCTTAACCACTTTCCTGCACCAGCTTTTTACAAACTCCTCAAGAAAATTCACCGGCCTGTCTGTGTGCTTCCCCCACTAATATACACATCTTTGTATGCAATTTTGTTTCAAATACACATTTTTATGAACTATGTCCCCTGATATAATGCATTTTTGTATGTTATATTCAGTGATATAAACATTTTTTAAATTCACATTTCCCCCGATACTTGCATTTCTGTGCACATTTTTTGGTTGAAGAGGTGTAAATTCCTAAGGATTGTTGCATTTCAGTTCATGTATTGTTGGGTGAAAAGTGAATTAGGCAGGTTTATATAAAAATGTGAACTGAATTGAATTTCTCCCCCATCCCTAGCTGGCATCCAATAAGGATGAAATAATGCTAAGGATTCTCAAAACTGAGTCAACCCCTGCCCCATCCTTGCTGAAATAGCTCAGTGTCCAAAAATTGAAACAGGAGAACATTTGTTGCAGCCTATCTTGGTTTCAATGGGAGAACTAAACCCACATCTAAATATCTTCTTTTGCGATCAATATAATGTAAACCTGCTTCACAAATGCTGACATGGCGTTTTGAAGAACAGGTTAAAACAGGGATCAAGCCATGTTTTATAGCACTTATATCTTGGCTTGCCTTGCAAGTCACTTTTAAAAATGGGTGGCTTACAGTTTTAGTTTTACAGTGGTACCTCAGGTTACATACGCTTCAGGTTACATACGCTTCAGGTTACAGACTCTGCTAACCCAGAAATAGTGCTTCAGATTAAGAACTTTGCTTCAGGATGAGAACAGAAATCATGCTCCGGCGGCGCGGCGGCAGCAGGAGGCTTCATTAGCTAAAGTGGTGCTTCAGGTTAAGAACAGTTTCAGGTTAAGAAGAGACCTCCGGAACGAATTAAGTACTTAACCCGAGGTACCACTGTATTGTTAATATCATCCTACACGGATAAGACAGTAACATGTATTTCAACAATTCAAGCAATGCATTCTTCCACATACTCAACATTTTGTTTTCAGTGACACAACATGTACATGGTTATATGTTATTGAACAGGGATTGCCAAACTATTGCTGTCGATGCTCTGGTAACCTCAAGCTTAGATTACTGCAATGTGTTCTACATAGGGCTGCCTCTGAAGACGGTTCGGAAACTTCAACTGGTGCAGAATTCAGCAGCCAGGTTGCTCACCGGAGCAAGATGGTCTGAGCATCTTACACTGATCCTGGTCCAACTGCACTGGCTCCCGATTAGTGCTGGTTTTGACCTCTGAAGCCTTAAATGGCTCAGGACCGCAATACCGCAAGGACTACCTCTTTCCATATGAACCTACCCAGACCCTGAGATCATCTTCGGAGGCCCTCCTTTGTGTGCCTCCTCCTTGAGAGGTCCGGAGGGTGGCAACATGAGAGCGGGGTCTTCTCTGTGGTGGCTCCCTGTCTGTGGAATGCTCTCCCCAGGGAAGTATGCCTGGTGGTGCCTTCATTCTACACCTTTAGGCGCCAGGCAAAAATGTTGTTGTTGTTGTGGTTGTTGTTATTTTATTATTATTATTAACTGAATCCCTCAATGGGGCTTGTGTGCATTCCTGATGAGACTTTGTCCCTTTGTTCCATAATGAGTTAAATGGCTCTGGGAAGTGACTTGCTCATATGATACCCTCCAACATTTATTCAATGAAAATAGGGTCACCCTATAGAATAATAATGATGATGATGATAATAATAGTAATACAGTGGTACCCTGGGTTACATACGCTTCAGGTTACATATGCTTCACGTTACAGACTCCGCTAACCCAAAAATAGTACCTCAGGTTAAGAACTTTGCTTCAGGATGAGAACAGAAATTGTGCTGCGGCGGCGCAGCGGCAGCAGGAGGCCCCATTAGCTAAAGTGCTTCAGGTTAAGAACAGTTTCAGGTTAAGTACGGACCTCTGGAACGAATTAACTACTTAACCTGAGGTACCACTGTAATAATAATTTTATTATTTATACCCCACCCATCTGACTGGGTTGCCCCAGCCACTCTGGGCAGCTTCTAAGATATATAAAAACATAAGAAAGCATTCAACACTAATAAAAATTCCTTATACAGGGTTGCTTCAGATGACTCGAAGGTCGGATAACTCCATCCTCTCCAACATTTCTCTGATTAAAATAGGGACATACTAAGGAAAAGCAGGACATTCCAGGATCGAATCAGAAATCAAGATGGCTTCTGTAAATCTGGGACTGTCCTTGGAAAATAGGGACACTTGGAGGGTCTGTAATTTCAGGATTTGGGTGCTAGAGTTCAGAAACTTTGAAAGAATGGTAAGTATAAAACTGGAAATTTCATGACTACATCGGTTTAGATAATACTTTTAACAAAACATCTTAGAGCCACATGCAGTTCACATTCTCCTCCCCTGTCCCTCATAAATATTTCTCAATGAAAATGTTCCTTCTGCTCTTCTTAGAAATGTTAATGGTTTGAAATAAACACACATCATTTAAAAAAAAGACTAAAAAGATCCACAATCATCGGAGAGGGCCACAAGCTATTGTTCCCGGCATGTAGTCCATATATCACTTTAACTGTGCAGTGTATAACCTTGCTTTAATCATCCCTCCTGAAAACATGTGGGATACTCATCTGCCCTAATCCTTGTCTATAGCATTTCCAAAGTACTTTACAAGCTTGGAGTAACTGACTTTAATGCCTCGCAGCAGCTGAGCTGGTAGCACACATGATATCTCGAATGTAACAATCAAAGAAGCATGCAAGATTCTGGTATTTCCGCTGGGTAACTTGCAGATGTGCAGGAGCCAGGTCCAAAACTGAAATGTCAATTGTGAAAGGGGCAGGTGGGGAGGCTGGGGGAGTTTTAAAAGCAAATAATGTTTCATTGCCCTGTGTCAACACCCTTCTAATGTGAGGGGACACCGCCTGATAGGGAACGGAGCTGGTTTTAAATATCGGTTACCTGACCCCGACAGTAATTTCTTTTATTGTATGTGTGTCCATGAATAACGTTGCTTGGGATTTATGTAATGCTGTATATTGTGTTATTAAGCCACAGCATGTGGAATCTTTCAGGTGCTAAGCTTTGATGTCCAGTTTCCCCCCCTTCCATGTTCATTGGAAGCAATGCTCTTGATTTAAAATAATCCTCTTATTGGAAAGTTGAAAAGGGGAGGAAGCGAGCTTCAGGGTGAGCCTGGAACTTTTCTCTTTCTGTCGGCCCCACTTCAGATTCTCCTTCGCACTCCTCCTCCTCCTCCTCCTCCAAATCCCACTTTTCTGATTCTTTTCAGTGCGATGGAATTCAAGAACCGCTCCAAAAAGCAAAAGTATAGCTCCCTGCAACATTTTATGGCGTGGAATGTCGTTTATGGCCTTGGAAACGTTAGAATTTACTGACAAGAAGGCTGTGGGCTTACTTTAAAACGATTGAAGAGTGTAAAAACACACACACGCACAAAGGCAACTTTCCATTTCCTCTGACTATTAACCAAAAGCAAAGGCAGGAGACAGGAAAATGGGGGAAAGGAGGTCAGGGAAAGCGAGGAGAGGCAAACAAATGTCTTTCCCCAAAAACGTGAATATTTCGTTAGCAGCTTATACTGATCGCAGACTCATATGACGTACGATAACCTCCAAGGCCCTGCTAGATAAAATAATACAACAGCCTAACAAGTACGTCTTACTGCCAGTATCTTAGCAGGACCATTTTCAACATGATTTCTTCAGCCATTTGGTAGATCTCCACACAGGGTCCTTTGTAAGCTGAATTGTTGCTGTTTAGTCGTTTAGTCATGTGTGACTCTTCGTGACCCCATGGACCAGAGCACGCCAGGCACTCCTGTCTTCCACTGTCTCCTGCAGTTTGGTCAAACTTATGTTAGTAGTTTGGAGAATACTGTCCAACCATCTCTCCTCTGTTGTCCCCTTCTCCTTGTGCCCTCCATCTTTCCCAACATCAGGGTCTTTTCCAGAGAGTCTTCTTTTCTCATGAGGTGGCCAAAGTCTTGGAGCCTCAGCTTCAGGATCTGTCCTTCCAGTGAGCACTCAGGGCTGATTTCCTTCAGAATGGATCAGTTTGATCTTCTTGCAGTCCATGGGACTCTCAAGAGTCTCTTCCAGCACCATAATTCAAAAGCATTAATTCTTTGGTGATCAGCCTTCTTTATGGTCAAGCTGAATTATTCAAGGTCTTTTCCTGTAAATTAAATGCTAATTTGTGCTGTAAGTTTTTAGATCATTGGCCCAACCAAATGTACAATTCACAACATACCTCAGTACATTCAAATATCATGTCATCTTTAAAACGTGTAACTTTTAATTCAGTGCGATAGATTCCAGAGAAAAGATACAGCTTCATGAACAGCAAAAGGAGTGGTGCTGGTTGGTTTGGGGGTCCCTGCCACAGTGCCTCCCTCCCCTAATCAAATTCTACGGTGAAATTTGAAAGTACAAACTCAGGCAGATAGTGATCTGGAATTAAAAATGGCCACAACTTTATTGATTACTTGTCTATTGGGATGCAGGTGACGCTGTGGTCTAAACCACTGAGCCTCTTGGGCTTGCTGATTGGAAGGTCGGCGTTTCGAATCCCCACAATGGGGTGAGCTCCTGTTGCTCTGTCCCAGTTCCTGCCAACCTAGCAGTTGGAAAGCACACCAGTGCAAGTAGATAAATAGGTACTGCTGTGGCGGGAAGGTAAACGGCGTTTCTGTGCGCTCTGGTTTCCGTCACAGTGTCCCGTTGTGCCAGAAGCATTTAGTCCTGCTGGACACATGACCTGGAAAGCTGTCTGCGGACAAACACTGGCTCCCTCGACCTGAAAGCAAGATGAGTGCTGAACCCTATAGTCGCCTTTGACTGGACTTAACAGTCATGGGGTCCTTTACCTTTACCTGATTACTTGATTGATTACTTACTATTAACAATAATTTTATTATTTAGACCCTGCCCATCTGGCTGGGTTTCCCCAGCCACTCTTGGTGGCTTGCAGCATATATGTTGTTGTTGTTTAGTCGTCTAGTCGTGTCCGACTCTTCGTGACCCCATGGACCAGAGCACACCAGGCACTCCCGTCTTCCACTGCCTCCCCCAGTTTGGTCAGACTCATGCTGGTAGCTTCGAGAACACTGTCCCACCATCTCGTCCTCTGTCGTCCCCTTCTCCTTGTGTCTTCCATCTTTCCCAACATCAGGGTCTTTTCCAGGGAGTCTTCTCTTCTCATGAGGTGGCCAAAGTATTGGAGTCTCAGCTTCAGGATCTGTCCTTCCAGGGATCACTCAGGGCTGATTTCCTTAAGGCAGCATATATAAAACATAGTAAAACATCAAGCATTTAAAACTTCGAGAGCTGCCTTCAGATGTCTTCTAAAAGTTATGCAGTTCTTTATCTCCTTGACATCTGAAGGGAGGGCATTCCACAGGGAGTAACTGATTGATTACTTAAAACGGCCACAACTTTATTGATTACTTTGGCTCAGGCATTGGGTGTGTATCCATTCCAGCCTCCTGCCAGCGGTCTGGAACTGCTACAGGGTTGTGCCAAGGATTATGGTCTCCCCAACATGTCAGTCTACTGAGGTGGCTGTCCTAAGGCTGCTGTTGAAAGTCCTATGGCCTGTCGGCCTCATGCTGGCATCTGGACAGGGACATCCATCGAGACTCCTTTAACAGGTACCCTGAAAACATCTCTGGTTCAGTACTGCACCACTTCACCCATCAGTCAAGGACTAGGATTCAGCTCAATGCTTAACTGCCTCAAGTTGTGACCTTTTGCTATGGGGAAGGCAAAACCTGTCCATTTGTCTACAGGCAAATTCCTTCCTGGGCTCTGAATATGGCAACCATTAGCAACCATAGCAAGCTGAGGAGGTACAAGAAAGCAAATGGTTCAGCTCTGTGCTATTTCTCTAGAAAAAGAGGTGCTGCAACTCAGCAAGAACACCTTCCTCGTTTTCTTAGAATGGCAATGGTGCCACTCAGGAGGTGCTGGAACTGAGTTCTGTTCTGGTGAATTCCAGCGGGATAAAAGCCCTGGTTAAGCTGAATATGACCTAGGAAATAATAATAAAAAACCATCATTAATGCAGGCTTCATAATCACAAAGAGACATAAACACATCTAGGCTCTGTTCAGACCTTCATAGGAATGCATAGAGGTCAGTCAAGAGCAGCGAAAGTAGACATTCACTGAACATCTGCACACACCTAAAGTCCTATTGTCATGCTCACAAAGGTGCTGTGGACATTTCCTGTCCAAATCACCCTTATAAAATCAGGAACAAGTAATGTGATATTAATGGAGTGTCACCACCAGAAACATCCCAGAAGCAGCTGATGGAGTCCACACCTCATCCCAGTAGGGCTCCACTTTTAGGGGGATTGAGGATGACAGAATGCATACCTCATTTAAAGGCATCTGGAACAGCCATCTGGAAAAACAAAAACAAAACATATTGCAGGGAATATTGTCTCCTTTCCCACCGGCAGTTCTACTGAGGAGTAGGAGGATAAACTCATCCTCAGAAGTGGATTCACTACTGAAGAAGGGAAGAATGGGCTGAACATTCCCTCTCAATTCATGCTAGGAAAGAGGTTGATGATCATGGAATCGTCAGAATTGCAGAGTTGGGACCACAAGCGTCATCTAGTGCAGGAATCTTTTGCCCAAGGTGGCTCTCGAACCCACAACCCTGAGATCAAGAGCCTCATGCTCTACCGACTGAGCTACCAAGGCATGCAACAATACGATAGACAGCTGTAGATAGCAGTCACAATTAAAGTTATGGCGTCAGAGTCACCATTGCGTGTGCAACACAAATCTATTTGTTTTATTAGAAGACATCTGAAGGCAGCCCTGTTTAGGGGCATTTTTAATGTTTGAAGTTTTATTCTGTTTTTAGTGTTCTGTTGGGAGCCGCCCAGAGTGGCTGGGGAAACCCAGCCAGATGGGCGGGGTAGAAATAATAAAATTATTATTATTAAAATTATTATTTAGCAACTGGTCAACAGGTGTGTAAGGGTTTGTAGTGTTTCACTAGCAGGTGGGCTGCATATGTACTTAGGACTGCAGCCTTGTGGACTGAATCTTATGCCATCTTGAATAAAATAGGAGGGGGACAGGTAAGTCCTGCCCCACATAATCGATCACAAGGCAGGGAGCATGCACACCATTTAAATGGCAATGCCCCTCAACTTGGGTTGGCAGCCCCTCAAATATCTTATGGGGGGCGTGAAGGGACCTCAGCCCCTAGGAACTGGCTCCTTTGATCTTATGCGTGTTTCTTCAGAAGTAACTCCCACAGGACGCAGGTGGTGCTGTGGGTTAAGCCACAGAGCCTAGGACTGCCGATCAGAAGTCGGCGGTTTGAATCCCCGCGACGGGGTGAGCTCCCATTGCTCGGTCCCTGCTCCTGCCAACCTAGCAGTTTGAAAGCACGTCAAAGTGCAAGTAGATAAATAGGTACCGCTCCAGCGGGAAGGTAAATGGCGTTTCTGTGTGCTGCTCTGGTTCGCCAGAAGCGGCTTAGTCATGCTGGCCACATGACCCGGAAGCTGTACGCCAGCTCCCTCGGCCAATAAAGCGAGATGAGCGCCGCAACCCCAGAGTCGGTCAAGACTGGTCAGGGGTCCCTTTACCTTTACCTTTAACTCCCACAGAGCTCACAGATTTTCATTATAGTCCAAAAGATATGGAGGGCACCAAGTTGGCAAAGGGTGATGTAACCCAACGCCATAGTAAGGAATTCTCGGGGGGAAATACGCTAGACATTTCATTGTTTTGGTGGTGATTATCCAAACTGAGAGGAAGTGGGGGGGAAATGTTTGCTGTTGAGTGCACATTTTTATAATATAACGGGAAGAGGGTGAATAGATAGATACAGTGGTACCTTGGGTTACAAACACTTCAGGTTACATACGCTTCAGGTTACAGACTCCGCTAACCCAGAAATAGTACCTCGGGTTAAGAACTTTGCTTCAGGATGAGAACAGAAATTGTGCTCTGGTGGCGCGGCAGCAGCAGGAGGCCCCATTAGCTAAAGTGGTGCTTCAGGTTAAGAACAGTTTCAGGTTAAGTACGGATCTCCAGAACGAATTAAGTACTTAACCCGAGATACCACTGTATGTATTTTATTACATTTATATCCCAGCTTCCTTCCGAGGAACTCAAAGTGACTTACACGGTTCTTTCTCTCCTTTAATGCTCGCAACAGAGGATGGAAACTCTAGAAAGAACATCTCAGAGTGAAGTCTCACACACTGTGTCTCCTCCACCTCATTTTTTGCACAGTGGCAGAGAAATCTCAGCCTTCCTTTCCTACCTTCACTGACAGATCTTAATACTTCTTTAAAGCACCACAAAAAAACAGGTTAAGGCAATAATTAACCATCTTTCATATGTCAGCTGTTCCGTCTGCTGTTGCGCTAAATAGTTCCTAGACTATTCTTCAGTCAGCGAAGGCACTGCTTCAGTAAGCAATTTTGAGGCAGATAGTCAGATTTTCTGGTCTGATAACAGGCTGCTAATGGAATGAGAGAGAAAAAGGATCTGAAAGCAAATATTTTCTTCATCTTCCATAGCCTTGAATTACTGGACAGAGCATTCCTGGGCGTCTCACATTTCCGCACATTACTCAACGAGGTTCTTAAGCGATGCCATTTCTGACATATTGCTTGCTTGCTTTTCCAGTGTTTTTATGCATTTTGCCGCCCGCTGCGGGGTGCAAGAACCTTATCTTATCTTGAATTTTCTTTCCTGGATATGCTTTTGGATGGGTACAAAGTTCCCACTAGACTAGAGAGTAAGGAGAGTTTGGTGCTTCTGTTAACAGCTATTATGGGCAGGGAGAAGTCTTGCACACAACCGGTTCCACACAGAAAAACATAGTTGGACAACTGCTTGCACCTTAGATTCTGATGCAGCACAACACAACTCAGTTCATTTTGGGTTGCGTGGCAAGTCCCACCCCCCCAGTGGAAATAATGACACATGACACAATTAATAAGGTTAATGGGCTAAATAAGGCCACAACTTTATTGGTTACAGGCATAGCTGTCAACTTACAGATTTGAAAATAAGGGACCAGCAGCCTCGAAAATAAGGGATCAGCAGCCCAAATAAGGGATTTTCTGGGCACAGGTATGTTCAACTTCTGAGCCCCTCTGAGCCATAGGCAGAAAGCCCAGCCAGCAGCCAAACGAAGCCTCAAGCAGTGGTTCCCACAGCGCAGCAACCCGGGGCAGGGGATGCAGCAAGGAAAACCACCGTCACCTCTCCGCTGGGAAGCGTTGAGCAAAGGCGAGTCCCCAGGCAACGTGGCCGATTTGATCGGCACAAGGCATGCAAGCTCCACCCCCCAGTTGTTCTTAGACTCCTTATTGGGTGAGCAATGCAGCCAAGCAACACAGTTGGAGTCTCCCTCCTCCCTGGCCGGCAGGGAGGGAGGGAGAGGAGCTGCTTCCTTTGAAACCCGGGAAATTTAAGGGACATCATCAATAAGGGACAACAGCGGGACACGGCGCTGGGATAAGGGAGTTTCCCGCCAAATAAGGGACAGTTGACAGCTATGGTTACAGGTGATGAGCGGTATTGGCTTAGGCATTGGTCCTAACTGACTATATCTGACTTCAGCCCATCCGCTTGAAGACCGGGAAGGGTTAACCACCAGTAGGGGGAGTCCTGCTGATGCACACCAACTAGGAACTCCCCTGGGGTCACTGATAGGGGGCGTGCCTTAGGCCCTCACCTCCCTGGGCTTCGGACAGGGCCACGCCCCTGGAATCCTTTACCGGACTACCCTTCAATATGCAGGACAGGTGATGGCGCTACCTCCCCTCTTCCATCTACAGAACTATACCAGTGCCTAACTGCCACTCGAGCAAAAGGCTCAAAACAGCTGGCAAATGGTAAAGAGGGAGATCCCTGGCTGCGTCCTGCCTTAAATAGGGCAGGCCACGCCCCCTGAGCCAGCTGATTGGCTGGCCAGGAGGTGACGCGGCCGGGAATGCCCCCAATCATGCGGGGGCTAGGCTCCATGGAGGCGCCGTGACGCTCACAATCCCACCTCCTCCATAGGGCAGAAGTGGTTTTATCCTCCAGTGGTGTGTTGAATGGGAAATGAGTCAGATAATTGACAATGTGGATTCCGTGCTCATCTTTCAGCCACTAACCCATGCTTGTCACTCTGAAATGTTTGTGTGCTCTGGTCCTCCATCCAAATCCTTGAACTTTCCCAACCCCTTCAGCCAGTGGTCTCCAATTAGGGGTCAGGGGCCCCCAGAGGGTCCGGGGAATGCACCCAGGGGGTCCACGTACCCATCCCTTGCCTTCCCCCAACTAATTTATTGTCATTTTTGCATATTAATATCACAAAACTTATGGTTTGTTTTAGCAATTTTTCAATATATTGGCCCAAATCGGTTTTGAAATCACACTGTGATGATGATTTTGACCCAGCAATATGCAGCTATGTATCACTCCTTGCACCAGGGAGACCAAGGCAACTGATTTCTCTTTTTTGAAGGAAATTATTTTTATTTGATTATACAAAGTTAAATTTATAACCATACCAAATACTGAGGTCTGTCTGTTTTTGCTGTTTATTTTGCATTTTGTTTTTGCAGCTCTTTTGTTTTTGTTTTCCTGACTGTGTGGAACCCAGTTCAGCTACTGATTGATTGATTGATTGATTGTGTGCCTGCAGTACATCGTTTATTGTTTTCATTTTATAGATCAATAGTCTCGTTGGATAGTAAAATTCATGTTAAACTGCCGTTTTAGGGGTTGTCTTTAAAAGTCTGGAATGGATTAATCCATTTCGCATTGCTTTCCATGGGAAAGCACGCCTTGGTTTTGGAATGCTTTGGTTTTGGAAGGGACTTCCGGAATGGATTAAGTCTGAGAACCAAGGTACCACTGTACCTAAAATCATATTAGGGGCTACCCCACATTTTGTTCAAAAAATTGCTTTGCAGAAGTAACTTCCAAAGAGTTATCAAAATTCTCAAAAGTAGGGGGTCCGTGGCTTGGCTTTTGAAAAACAGGGGCTCCTCAGTAATTAGCTGATTGGGAACCACTGCCTTAAGCAATCCCTTCTCCATGCAGTCAGGACTGCAGATAACAATGTATGTCTCAGCTGACAGTATTACATTTCATCTGTTTTCTCTCTGGGTTATAAGGCTTTGTGCAGCATGCTAAGCCCTTCCAGAACAAGCCTGAGGGTGGGAAAATGGGAGCCCCCAACCAGTTCTTCGTTTATTAAAGTAAACAGATAGCCATATGAGCAGACAGTTCACAATTCAATGGGGGAAAATCAATACGAAGGGTCTTCTTTCTTTTTTTAAAAAAAATGCATTGAAGTTTATTGTACAAGGTTTGTAATATGTTTAAATACCAAGAGAACACTGGTTGCCAAATAACACCTTAAATATTTCAAATCGGAGCAGTATATTATAAACATTGGCAGTGATTTTCTTTGTAAATAGGTTTAACCTCGAGCCTTCTGTCATTTTGTATTTCTGCACAGGAAATTAACTTTCTATATCCTCTCCGTACGTCGAGGAAAGAGAAAGTTGGAAAACTCCAAGGGATTTCCCCAAAAGCCTCCATATAAATTTTAAAATTAAACAGATGTTACATGATTACCATTAAATCGGAGCCATGGGTTCCTAAGTTAGAGATGATCTGTGATGTTGTGAACCGAGAGATGAAGCGGATTTTTTTCAATTACGGCAGGTTTCCCAGATCAACCCCCAACCTCTGGCCAGGATTTCATCAAATGCAGAGGGTCCTTAGGTCTCAGCAAGAGTTTATAAACATCCAAAATAAGTTAATACCCTCCAACTAGTTAGGCAGTAATCATGAATGTAGATGAGCCTGTCACTGCAAGTTTCCTCCAGCAACAAAAACTACAGCAGCAGAAGATGCGCCATGGGATTCAGGTACCCAAGTCTTTCTCTCTTCACCCATGTTTGGATTAGAACCCAAGGCAAGCAAGTTAATGCAGCTAAGCATCTCTCTGGGCTGTAGGCAATCTGTGTTTCATCCAGTTCATTTTTTTCCTGGGGGGACGCAGGGGTACACACAGGGCCAGGTTGAGGTTTGATGCCCTAAGCTCCTGAAGGTAATGGGGCCCTTTCTATGTCCAGCTGTCCTTTGTCCACAACAAATTGTCAGTGTTTTTTGTGTTGAATATATGCTACATGGTAATTTATGGTGCTGGAGGAGACTCTTGAGAGTCCCATGGACTGCAAGGAGATCAAACCTTTCCAATCTTAAGGAAATAAGCCCTGAGTGCTCACTGGAAGGACAGATCGTGAAGCTGAGGCTCCAATACTTTGGCCACATCATGAGAAGAGAAGACTCCCTGGAAATGACCCTGATGTTGGGAAAGCAGAGGACGAGATGGTGGGACGGTGTTCTCGAAGCTACCAGCATGAGTCTGACCAAACTGTGGGAGGCAGTGGAAGACAGGAGTGCCTGGCGTGCTCTGGTCCATGGGGTCACGAAGAGTCGGACACGACTAAACGACTAAACAACAACAACAATTTATGGACCTCATAGGTATCTCAAGCCATTTGCACATAACAAAATATGTATTTTATCAAAGTAATTGATAAAGAAAGGAGCAAACCAGTGATATTTTAGGGGGCAGGCTAGCAGGCAGGGCCCATGACTTACATCATAGGAGCCTACACAACACAAAACACGGTTGCTGCATGTAGGTTTTATTTTATTTGTTTTTTATCTTATATTTTAGAAATGTACATCCAGTTTTTTTCCTTTAATTTTTTGGGGGCCCCCCAAGAGAGTGGGGCTCTAAGCTATAGCTTGTTTAGCTTATACGTAAATCCGGCACTGGGTACACATACCCCTAGACATTTTGTGAATCTTTGTACTTTTGTCCATTTACTGTACTTATTTTTCCCAATTTGAACTATAAAATGGTGATTTTTTTGAGTCAAAATGAGAGTGCCCCTAAACATTTTTTTTAAGAAAAAAAGCACTGGTTTTACCTAATTACAAGGCATCCAATTGTTTTGACCTTTGCTCGGCAACATTTCAGTTCCACCGGTGACATTTGTGGTAGGTAGGTAGGTAGGTAGGTAAGTAAGGCAGAAAATATATTTTCATTAGCCCAGTTTGGTCTGAAGACATTTAGATTTGGACTTTCAAAAGGCCTTAAATAAACCATCAAAATAATCTCATTTACACATTTCAGGTGTTCATTTCAGGTGTTTATGCATTTGGTCCATTCCTCACTTCAACAGTCTGAGTAGATCTGACTTCCCCTGGCCTTCAAATTCTACAGCACACCATGTTGGTGAGGTTTCCAGGTGCCACAAGACTCTTATTTATTTTGACAACCGCTGTAACTTGACACTAAAATGCCGGAGCTTCATTTTCAATGCAGCTCCTCTAAACCCATTGTTTCGTTTATTTCACAAGGCACAGCTGATCGAGTTCCCCCTTCCTCTGGACTCAGATCCTCAGAGGATCTGCAAGGCTTTATTGGAATAATATACCTGCTATGTGTGCATGTGCATTTAGGCAGAGCTTGAAAGGAGAGAGCGAGTGAGCAAAAGCTCACCAGAAGAGCCTTGCTTGACATAACAAGGACCCAGCTAATCCAATCTCCTCTTTCAAACGGGGGGGAGGTATAGCATAATGGCAGCCTCCCCCTGCTGTGTGTTGTTCCCCGCAAATCAGTGTTCAGAGGCATAATGCCCTTGAACCAGGATGTTCCAAATCACTACCATGGTTAGATCTACCTTCCATGCACTTATAAATACAGTGGTACCTTGGTTCTCAAACTGCTTGGTTCTCAAACTCTGAAAACCCGGAAGTAAGTGTTCCAGTTTTCAAATGTTTTTTGGAAGCTGAACATCCAATGCGGCTGTCGGCTATTGTTTCTGGGGCGCCTGCACCAATCAGAAGCTGCGCCTTGGTTTTTGAACATTTCAGAAGTCAGATGGACTTCCGGAATGGATTAAGCTTGGTGCTCTTGTTTTTGCTATTTAATTTTTGTTTTTGAGGCTTTTTCAATTAATTTGTTTTTGTGGCTGTGTGGAACCCAGTTCAGCTACTGATTGATTGATTGATTGATTGATTGATTGATTGACTGATTGATTGTGCGACTGCGGAAATGGATAAAAGACCCCCAATGACTGTCATCAGTGCAGGTAAGAAAAAAATTGAATTTTTATTTTTATCATCTACAATACTGTCTTACTTATTTTAGAGTACAGTACATTGATTATTGCTTTCATTTTATGGATCAGTGGTTTCGTTAGATAGTAAAATCCATGTTAAATGGCTGTTTTAGGGGTTGTTTTTAAAAGTCTGGAATGAATTAATCTGGTTTGCATTACTTTCTATGGGAAAGCGCGCCTTGGTTTTGGAACAGACTTCCAGAACGGATTAAGTTTGAGAACCAAGGGACCACTGTACATCTAAGCCATTCAGAGTTAAGCTGAAGGGACACGGGCTGCAGTTGCATGAGACGAAACTGAAAGAAAAGTAAATCTGACCTAACTCGCACTTTCTTTGCCAAGCCAGCAGGAGCTACCATGAATCAAACCAGTAAAAAATGGTGGGTGTGCATTAAACTTGGGTGGAAACAGAGAGATCACACGGAAGTACCAAAGAGCAGTGGCATAGCATGGGGTTGTGGTGGTAGCGGTTGCCCTGGCACAAAATTGTCAGGGGCGCAAAATTTTAATGCCCGGTGCTGCCTCCATACAGCCGCTGGACTTCATTGAAAAATGACTTCTCCACGTGAAGCAGAAAGTGACCTCTCCAGACGATGGCATGACTCTTGTTTTCTTCTCTCTGTGGCTGGCATCTTGGGTGACACAGACCAGGCGGCTGAATGCGCATGCGTCCTCTGTGGCAATCCACGCTACACCACTGCCAAAGAACACCAGAATGTGAGAAGAGTTCAGCTGGATCCACCTGGAACCTCCATAGGAATCCATCTTTCAACAATGGCTCAGAAGATCCCTCTTTGGAGCCAAAAAATAGGGCAGAAAAGCAAAAGCTTTCCCCTCAACAACTGTTCTCCCGTGGCTTCTGAAAATAGATTCAATATAGCAATCATAGCTATTAGATAGACATATAAAGGTAAAGGTAAAGGTACCCCTGCCCGTACGGGCCAGTCTTGCCAGACTCTAGGGTTGTGCGCTCATCTCACTCTATAGGCCGGGAGCCAGCGCTGTCCTCAGACACTTCCGGGTCACGTGGCCAGCGTGACAAAGCTGCATCTGGCGAGCCAGCACAGCACACGGAACGCCGTTTACCTTCCCGCTATTAAGCGGTCCCTATTTATCTACTTGCACCCGGGGGTGCTTTCGAACTGCTAGGTTGGCAGGCGCTGGGACCGAGCGATGGGAGCGCACGCCGCCGCGGGGATTCGAACCGCCGACCTTTCGATCGGCAAGTCCTAGGTGCTGAGGCTTTAACCCACAGCGCCACCCGCGTCCCAACATATAACGGACCACATATCCTCCCTTTATTTGTTGAATACCAATTTAAACCTGCCTGAGCCACTGGTGGTCATCACCACATCTTGCGACACTTAAAAAATTCACTGACACAAATTGGATAATTTCACCCTCAAGAGCCCCATTAGTTTGTATCTTAAAGTAACATTTATGTGCTGTCTTCATATTTCAGAAACAGAGTTATTTTTCCTTTCACTTTCAGTTGTTGCCATAGCAGCATGTGTACTGTGTGGCAATGAATAAAGAAACCTTGCATTTGTTGCATGAAGCCTTCACCATTCCATGCAAAGCTTTATTTTTCTCTCCATTTCTTCCATATGGTTTATATTTGACCTTGAGCAGCTGTACTGAGTGTATATCTCCTTTTCCCTCTGTGGTGTAATACCTTTCTGTTGCTTCCCTGTTTAATGTAGATTTTATCTTAGACAATTTCATGTTTAGTTATATCTCTTAATTATTATGGCACAGTTGCGCCGTTGTCTTTGTTTTTAGGTACGTACTGTACACAGAATGGTCATCTCTTTTTAAAAAATCCAAGAAATATTCAGAATATAGGGCAATATCCAAAATCATGCCAGTGGGCAGAACAGGATGTTTCTCTTTCCTGTCTCCTGTGCAGCCCCCCCCCCAGCCTTTCAGATCAGCATAAGATCTCAGGGTGGTTCAAAGAGTAAAATACAGAATAAAAACAAGTAAATAATAATAATAATAATAATAATAATAATAATAATAATAATAAATTTATTGAATTTATATATACCGCCTTATACCCCCAGGTCTCAGGGCAGTTCACAGAACAAATATAAAACCACAAAAATGCATAATAAAAATACCATACGTTTCCATCTATAAGACGACCCCATGTATAGGACGAGCCCTATTTTGGGGGACTCAAATTTAAGAAAATGGGGGGAGATGGTGCTTTTTGTGTGTGGAGGATTGCCCAGAGTTGTTGACCATTTTTTTGGGGGGGGGATTGCCTAGAGTTGTCCCATCACTGGCAGAAGCTGCCAATTGCCCGCCCAATTGCCGGAGCATCAGCCAGTCTACACCACCCATTGACGCAGCAACCAATCACACACACAATAGCCGCTGACAGCCTTGGCAGCAACCAATCAAACGTCCACCCTAGGCACTACCCATGTATAAGACGACCCCAACTTTTTAGCGTGATTTTTACAGGGGGGAAACCATAGTCTTATACATGGAAAAGTACAGTACAAACAACAATGCAATAACCACCTTCCCCTCATAAAACCTGCCACAATTTAAAAGGGCATAGGATGTCAATCAGATCAACCAAAGGCCTGGTTAAAGAGGAACATTTTTGCCTGGTGCCTAGAAGTGTATAGTGAAGGCGCAAGGCGAACTTCCCTGGGGAGAGCATTGCATAGATGGGGAGCCACTGCAGAGAAGGCCCTGTTCTCGTGCTGCCACTCTATGGACTTCACATGTTGGAGGCACACGAAGGAGGGCCTTCTAAGATGATTTCAGGGTCTGGGAAGGTTGAGATGGGCGTACAGAAATTGATCCTAGAAGATCTGGTGATGAGCTTTTGGAAAAGCACAAGAGGGATCTAAAAGCCAGCATTGGCCACAAGAACTCTGTGGAATCTCCATTTCTAGAAAAAGCAGACCTCTGAGTACCAGATGCTGCATGGATATTATGGAGAGATCCATCACCTTCGTGTCCCCCTTGAGTGCTTTCAGAGTTCGGTCCGTCCCGAGAGGTTCAAGGCAACTCTGGTGCCCTTACGACTTCTCTCCAACATTATTCGGTGCTGCTGGTGTGGATCGTTTAAGTTTCTCATGCAATTCCTTTTCAATTTCCTGGAAGACAGTAGGCTATTAGGCACCACCTCAACATTTGGCTGGAGCTCCTAAACTGTGTTTCTGTTTATCAGCCGACATGAAATGCGTTTGCTTCAGACAGATTGCACAGAGCAGCTCCTGGCGAGAACAATGAGGCAAAATAAATGATCCTGGAGTAAAACTGACTTTAATAAGATGCTGGGTTGTTAACAAATGGTTTGTTGATATTTCATTGGCTCGAATATATATATATATATATATATATATATATATATATATATGGAGCATAAATAGAAGCTGCAGAAACTGTTAGTTAATTAGATGGAAAATGAAAATAAAATGGGCAGAAGAAAACTTTAGGGGAAAAGATTCTATGTGTTTAGTCACCCATTAAAAGGGCATCCTTTATGGCGGTTTTGAGTTTTTACACACACTTTGATGTGTGCTGTGCATTCCTTTAACCAAGTGGTCTTTTCAAGAAGATAAATCAGATACAGTCTGCACACATCTGATTTTATTAAAAGTACCTCACCAGAACCTATCTTTGTTCAAAAAGGATGTAAGTTTAACTTTTCCCCTTTCCTAAAAAAAGAGAATCACCTGATATCAATTAGAATTCCTTTACTGCTAAGCTGATTTATAGTACTGTAATACAGCACTGAAAATATGAAAGCAGAGAAGCAATATTTCAAATTCAGCATAAAATCAACAATAAAAATGTATATTTATAACCTGAAAAGTATGATTTCATCTTGGAGAATTACCAAGCTAATAACAGTAATAAGCAAGATTTTTGGTTGTACCATATTGTATCTATTAAACACTTCAAGGGGATTGGGAATAAATCAAATAACAAGATCATTTCTGGATATCCAAACATATTTTTAAATATTGTAAAAATGTGGACGGCTATCACAACTGGTAATCATTTATTCGTGTTTTTTGAAAGAGGTTTGAATCATGGCCCTCATTGTTACATCTTCCAAAACCTTGGACTGATGCCTGTAGGTCTGAAAAGCAATTTCATTTCATAAATAAAGATTTCATATCCCAAAAAGATAAAACAAACAAACCACACACACAACCAAAAGTATGTAGAATAATATAGACTGTAATCACTACCCAGGAAACCTTGTTTGGTACAGAAAAGATGTTTTAGAGGAAGGTGGATAAAATGTTTTATTGGTAAATGTGGCTTATAGTCCAAAGCCCCCCTCTAGACTCTGAAGCGAAGCATGGAAACTCTGAATCAAAACGTGATACTTTCAAGATGGGCTGGGCTTTGCAAGGACTTGCATCTTAATAGGACAAAAGAGAAACTGTTTGAAGTCGACAAAATAAGAGCTAAATCACAGGAACTGCTTGTGCAAATGCATCCAATGGAAAGATGCACAGACTTGTGTCCTTCCGATTGGTCAGTTTTCTCCAATTTGACTATATTCTGGTTCATTGAATGGACCACTAACTGGGTGGCCTTCTGCATCTCGGAGCCCCCTTTGCGAGAGGGAGAACCTGACTGCCCTTTCCTTACAGGACAACCAAATTCTGAGTATTAAGGGGATGGGGGAATGGACGCTTTCTTCCATGAGTTACACCACTCCCGTAACAGCTTCTTGTCTGAGGAGCACTAAAATGGGAAGACTGAGAGAGAGAGAGATGGGGGAACCCCAGAAATCAGAGGTTAGCTAGGGACGCGCTAGGACAGAGCCTAGGACTTGCTGATCAGAAGGTCGGCAGTTCGAATCCCCACGACGGAGCGTTTTGTGTTCTGTAGTCTCCTAGGATGTAAGCCATGGGTCCCGCCTGCTTGCCTGCTCCCTCAAATATCCCTGGTTTGCTCCTTTCTATATATAGGGTGCCTACATTCTGCATGGACTGGTTGCATGGCAACATGGGCTAATGGCTTGAGATACCTATGAGGTCCATAAATGACCATATAGCATATATTCAACACAAAAAAAACCAGTGACAAGTGGTTGTTGACAATGGTCAGCTGGACATATAAAGGGCCCCATTATCTTCAGTAGCTTAGGGCCACATCAAACCTAAATCCGACCCTGATCATGCTTTCTACCAGTTTTCTCCAACACAGATCCTGGGTTAAGGTAAATGTAAAGGGACCCCTGACCATTAGGTCGAGTAGTGGCCAACTCTCAAGTTGCGGCGCTCATCTCGCTTTATTGGCCGAGGGAGCCAGCGTACAGCTTCCGGGTCATGTGGCCAGCATGACTAAGCAGCTTCTGGTGAACCAGAGAAGCTCATGGAAACACCGTTTACCTTCCCTATTTATCTACTTGCACTTGGACGTGCTTTCAAACTGCTAGATTGGCAGGAGCAGCAACCGAGCAATGGGAGCTCACCCCGTCGTGGGGATTCGAACCGCTGACCTTCTGATCGGCAAGTCCTAGGCTCTGTGGTTTAAACCACAGCGCCACCCGCATCCTAATATAGGACTATATCCCCATTAAAATAGTGCTAGGAAACTGTGTTAAAGCAATGTTAATTTCGGGTGTGTGTATAGGGATGGGTAGGCAAATTTTCTGCTCCCTCATACAAGGACATTCATAGACCTGCCCTCTGGGATATGATCCTGCCTGCCCTTTTGCATAAATGTGTCTCTTGAGCCCTCTGCGCTGCACTTTCCCCTTTGTTTGCATTTGCTGCCGATTTTCTCTCCAGATACATCACGATATGCAAAGTAAAGCTAGGTTTATACCATAAACAGAGTAAATTATGCAAATATGCATTGTTTACGCCAGCAGTTTGTAACCTTTAATCTCTCCTAATCTTTCTGGAAAAAGCCTCATTTTGAAACAATAAATTGGGCAGTCATTTCTGGAGAACTGACCGGACATCAAAATTTACACCACCCATTCATGGTGATAAACAGAACACGGGCATCTGACTCAGCTAGACTGGTAAAGAAAAAGCGATTTATATGTGTTGTATGTGCGATATGACATTGTGCCACCAGATGGCGATGTGGAGTACCCCTTTTCTCTACCAGTTTTCCCTGTTTAAATTTGTTGTTGTTGTTTAGTCATTTAGTCATGTCCGACTTTTCGTGACACCATGGACCAGAGCACGCCAGGCACTCCTGTCTTCCACTGCCTCCCCCAGTTTGGTCAAGCTCATGCTGGTAGCTTCGAGAACACTATCCAACCATCTCGTCCTCCGTCGTCCCCTTCTTCTTGTGCCCTCCATCTTTCCCAACATCAGGGTCTTTTCCAGGGAGTCTTCTCTTCTCATGAGGTGGCCAAAGTCTTGGAGCCTCCGCTTCAGGATCTGTCCTTCCAGTGAGCACTCAGGGCTGCTTTCCCTCAGAATGGATAGGTTTGATCTTCTTGCAGTCCACGGGACTCTCAAGAGTCTCCTCCAGCACCAGAATTCAAAAGCATCAATTATTCGACGATCAGCTCTCACGGTGGTCTAGCTCTCACTTCCATGCATCACTACTGGGAAAATTATAGCTTGAACTATACGGACCTTTGTTGGCAAGGTAATGTCTCTTCTTTTTAAGATGCTGTCTAGGTTTGTCTTTGCTTTTCTCCCAAGAAGCAGGCGTCTTTTAATTTCATGGCTGCTGTCACCATCTGCAGTGATCATGGAGCCCAAGAAAGTAAAATCTCTCACTGCCTCCATTTCTTCCCCTTTAAATTTACAAGGCTTTAAACTCAAACGCTTCTTTGATGTGTCTAGATCCAGCCTAGATCCAGCCCTGGGATTCTTACTGGCTATAAACACAATCAATGAGAAAAAGTGGCAGCAAACACAATTTCCAAAATGTGCACAGAACGTGGAGAATTGCTGCTGTAACTCTCGAGATACTCTTGATAAAATGTGTGAATGCACAGGAAGTTTTTGTGAATGGGGGTTTGGGGGTGGCGCAACTTCACTTGGCCCTGGAGCCAGCCTTTTCCTGCTGTTATGTATCCAGCGGTCTCTGTGTTGCCTGAGCTTGAGTCTGGACTAAAGATTCTGAGCTCCTGTGTTCCGATTCGATACATGATGTCCAATCACAGAACATTTCAGGATCCCCCCCCAATAACATTTTATCAATTTTCCAACAATAACAAAACAAACAACAACAACAAAAACAAAACAAAACAGATTGACTTCCCATTACTCCTTCCCTTGGTTCCATTGTATATTGATGTACTACATGTCCATTATAAAGTTTTAACCATTTGAATTACTTATTGTCCATTCATAATAAAATTACAAGGAATCTTAAAACCCTGCCAACGTATTGACCTGTGTACATTGCTTCTGTATATATTCAGTAAAGTCCTTCCGTTCTTCCTTAAATTCGTTGTCATCTCTTCCTCAATTTCATTGTTAATTTTGCCATTTCAGCATATTCCGTTAATTTAACTTGCCAGTCTTCTATAGCTGGGACACTTTCTTCTTTCCAATGTTGTGTTAATAATTTTCATGCAGCTGTGGTTGCATACATAAACAAATTCCTTTGTGATCTTGGTAAGTCCATTTTTGTGATACCTAACCTTTTAACAAAGGTTATTTTAAACATCTTCTTCATTTCATTATAAATCATTTCCCAATATTTCTTAACAATTTTGCAATCCCACCACATGTAAAAAAACAGTCCCTTCTGTTGCTTTACATTTCCAACACTTGCTTTCTTTAGTTTGTACATTTTTGCTAATTTAACAGGATTTGGGCCTCTGCCATTGGCCCTTGAACTCTGAGTTGTGATTCGCAGCTTGGAAGTTTAGACAGCCAATCACGTTGGGAGTGGGAGTGGCCCAGGCTTTCAGGAATGTATATAAGCAGTTGCTTTGCCCCTGTTTCCCAGTGATGTAGTTCAATAAAGGTTCTTGCTGTTATCGCTGTGTCCTGCCTCGTAGGAACCCAGCTATATTTCACCTGCCCTATTTAGAACCTGCTCCTTTGCTCTGATCTACATCCGTGTCCCAGGCTGCCTTCTCGACTTCTGACCTACCTTCTAACAACACAGCCCTGTGTTCTCTTGGGAGTAAGTGTCACTGGGTTCTCCAGAGTTCACTCCGATGTGAAGGAGTGCAACAGCAATTAAATATAATCTAATATATCGTGTCCTCCCTTAAAGAGGGCATGTGTTGTGGTGGGACCTGGCTACCTAACCCTGTGTTGTGGGTGGGCATGTTTGGATAGCCACAACACCCGATTGGTAGGTCCCTCAATGTTGGGTTCAATCAGGCCAATGGGATGCAGGCTAAATGGATCAAGGGACCCATATATACCACATGACCCAGAGCTTCCTCTTTCAGCCCGTGCCTCGGAACACCCGCCCACCTCTCCCTATATATAGGGCTGTGTGCTTGACCTTGCTGTGCTGTCATGTGTCATCTGTCGTTGGGACAGGGGCACGACAGGAATTTCCCCCACTTGGCTGATTGGCTGTTGCCATTTGGGTTTCACCTGCTGCGTAGCAAATCGTCACAACTTGTAAGCTTGCGGATAGGCTCTGGTTCAGGTGATAGGGAGAACCTTTTGCTATCCCTATGTGAAGGGTATTCTGTTAAAGGAATCCAGGGACTTGATGGTTTGGTCAACCCCTGTGAGGGGGTTGTGCCCGTGCCTGAGTCCAGGGGGGCATTTGGGTGGCGGAGATAGCCTGTTCCTGGCTTTCCGCTTATCCAGGTGTTCACCCTAGGCTGACTTATGCTGCTGCCCTGGGTCAGCACTACTTGCAATGGTGCAGGGAGCTAGTCGAACCAGAGCCTATGCAACCATTCACTTACTGTACAATCATACCTTGGGGTAATTACGTTTCAGGATAAGTATTTTCGGGTTGTATTCTGCGGTGACCCGGAAGTAATGGAGCGCGTTACACCCGGGTTTCACCACTTGCGCATGGAGAGACAGTCAAAATGACGTCACGTGCATGCGCAGAAGCAGTGAAATGTGACCCACTCATGCGCAGACGTGATGTCATGTCTTACGTTCTGTTCAGGATGCGAACTGGGCTCCAGAATGGATCCCGTTTGCATCCCAAAGTACCACTGTAATCAATAAAGTTGTGGCCTAAATTCTGCCAAAAACCAAACCAAAATTTGAGTCTTTCTTGTCTGAATTTATTTAGGGGGGAGGTTTAAAGGTCTCAACACGCAAAAAAATGCAACAGAATAAAATATCCTTTATTTCCACAGTTTATTGCAGAATTGGCGCTTTCCCCGTGGAAATGGTTGCCATAAACGCCATCTGCCTGTTTCATTCATAATAGGATGTCTGCACCATCCTTCCTATTGCTGGGAGTGCTTCATCAATAAAATCGGCATCAATTTCAGTTGATGACAGAGTTGTGGGTTTTGTTGTGTTTGCATTTTATAGCATGGAGCATCATCTCCCATCGTTTTGCAATCTCTTCCTATCCAAAGTCTGAATGCTTAGGGGAACATCTAGTCATCACACAATTTGAAATTATCCTGCAGGAATATTCTCTGCATGAATCTCTGTCAGCCGATGTTCTCTTTGGCAAATTGCTTTTTAATTCTTCCCTCCCTCCATCCGAGGAGTCCAAGGTAGTGTTCATAGTTTTTCTAATCTCCCTGCCAGTTTATCCACACAAAAAGCATGTAAGGGAGGAAAGGTTGAGGGAGATTGGTTGGCCCCCAATAGCCCAGTGATTTCCATGGCTAAGCAGGCTTTTAAAATGGATCGTCACCATCCTATTAGCATAACATACGTTTCCGAGCACAATTCAAAGTGTTGGTGCTGACCTTTAAAGCCCTAAACGGCCTCGGCCCAGTACACCTGGAGGAGCGTCTCCACCCCCATCGTTCAGCCCGGACACTGAGATCCAGCACCGAGGGCCTTCTGGCGGTTCGCTCATTGCGAGAAGTGAGGTTACAGGGAACCAGACAGAGGGCCTTCTCGGTAGTGGCGCCCGCCCTGTGGAACGCCCTCCCTTCAGATGTGAAGGAAATAAGCAGCTATCTTCTTTTTAAAAGACATCTGAAGGCAGCCCTATTTAGGGAAGTTTTTAATATTTAATGTTGTATTGTTTTTAACATTTGATTGGAAGCCGCCCAGAGTGGCTGGGGAAACTCAGCCAGATGGGTGGGGTATAAATAATAAATTATTATTATTATTATGAACACACAATCCTTTATAGTATGCTAGGGATGGGGGAGAAATTTGATTCTATTCCCATTTAACGGTAAGCCTATCAAATCTGCATTTTCCAAAATGAAACAAATGCACAAATGAAAACATAGCCATCCTTCAAAATTCCGACTTCTTCCAATTTTGCAATGCAGTTCTCTAGCCACATAATGCTTACATAAACGCATATACAACAACCATATATTAGTGAGAATTACATACAGAAATGCTTTATATTAGGGGATACTGCTTTGCAAAATGATGCCTATTGAGCAAAATTGCTTTAGATGTGTAAAATGGGAGGAATTCGCATTAAGGTGCTGATGAATTTCATTACGACTTTTTGAAATTTGCAACCTGAAGTGGAAATGTGGAGAACTGAACTTAAGATTGGAAAAACAAAACAAAACCAGTGAGGACTGGTAGATTTGCCCATTGCTATGCAACACTGGCTTCAATGCCCACAACCTATAGTACAGAATAAGCCAGCTGTAGCATCTGAGCACAACTGTTCCTATTTTTAAAACACTTTCGTTCTGTTTCCATGGAAGGCTTATTTTGTAAAAAGAGACATGCAATGGCTCAAGCTCTGCTTCATCGTTAAACGTATGTGCAATCTGGTTCTGCTTTCCTGGAGTGGCAGGAATTGGGGATTTGCTTTCTTCCTAGCTGGTGCTACTGAACAGATCCTGAGCAGTGAAATTGGTTCCTGGGAACACACCCCAGCCAGTCTTAGCTCAAATTAAAGCCCAGCTTACCGAGTTCCCAACTTCCATAATTTTGTTGCTGTGAATTGCCTTGTGTATTGTAATATTGAAGGCAGTATAAAAATTAAAAGTGGAATCAAATTGAAACCCTTGGAACGCTTTAGATACTGTATTTTTCACTCCATAAGACACACTTTTTTCCTCCCAAAAAGTAAGGGGAAATGTCTGTGTGTCTTATGGAGCGAATGCGTGGTCCCTGGAGCCAAATTGCCCAGGGGAGAAAAGCAGATCATGCTTTTCTTTCTTTCTTTCTTTTTTGAAAGAGGGAAGTCGGTGTTGAAACAAAGCCACTAATCGGCAAGCGATCGGAGAGGGAGATAAGGGACGCTAGCAATAAAGGAGGCTGCCTGGGAGTGGGGAGGTAAAGACAGGAACTTGCAAGGAGAGGAGACAGGAAGACTAAAGCAATGAGGAGAGAAAATAGAAGAAAAGGAGGAGCAAAAAACTGCTCCAAGCTAAGGAAAAGACACTAAGGCAAACAAGAGGGAAGGGAGTGTTGAAAGGAAACAGCTGATCGGCAAGCGATCGGGGAGATAAGGGACGCTAGAGATAAAGGAGGCTGCCTGGGAGAGGGGAGGTAAAAGCCCATGGATCCTCAGTATTTTTGCATTGGGTCACCCCAAATTCACCATCAGATCACATAGCATGTCCATGGCTACAGCCTGCACCAACAAAATCATGCATCCACTGTTTCGTGGGGCTGCAATGGTGCAAAAAACGTGGTTACAAAGCATGGATCCACAAGGATTTTCAGGATTTTTGCATTGGGCTTCCCCAAACTCGCAGTCAAATCACATGTCTGTGGCCACAGCATGAACCACAAAAATCATACATCCACCGTTTCGTTCAGAATATATATTTTTTCTTGTTTTCCTCCTCTAAAAACTAGGTGTGTCTTATGGTCAGGTGCATCTTATGGAGCGAAAAATATGGTAAATGCTAAGCAGCAAGAAGATGATAATGACGGTGTGAAGAGAGGAAAGAAAACCCTCTCGCATCCGCAATGTCCTGTTTTTAATTTGTTTGCCTTGTGGCAGCTGAAGCAGCCCCTTCTCCTGGGCCTTTGGGCTGCTCTGCTGGGGGCAAGTTCTACAAACTGATATTTAAAACAACTGGCTGCATCGAAGGGCTGTTGTTTAAACTTTTGCCTGCTTCTGTTTTATTGCCCGGTGGATCTGGGCTCTTGGTTTTCCTCTTTCGAGGCTGACCATCCGCACCAAATGTTTCACATTACTCAGTGTGAAAAGCCTCCTATTCTTTCAGCTTTTTTACAAGTTTATACACCCGCGGAAACCTGATATTTCATATTTCATTCTGCTTTGTGAATGTCATTGTGAGGGATGCTGGTTCACATGCAACAGGGCCTCGCCTGTCTTTGATCAGCTTGACCGCGGCTAATTGTAAATGGAGAACAAATGAAAGAAATATTTATAAATTTCATGGGAATTCAGGCAAGGCCTGAGCCTTTCCTAATGCCTTCATTCACAGCAAATGTTTATTGAATATTTTTAGTCTACTGTGCACTTCAGTATTTGTACAGCCTTAGGTTTAGTTTGTTCTGAGGAGATGCAAAGAATTAGGAAAGCGAACTCCCCGTTTTATTTTCTTCCATTTCATTTGTGTTTTTCTCCCTTCATTTCTTCTGCCCTCTTTTTTCCGCCCCCATCCCTCTTTCTTCTGCTTTGCAAACGATGTTATTTGCTGAAAAGAGTTACTCGAGAGTTGTGGGGCTCCAAGGACTGCAGCTGTAAGCAGGGCAAGAGGGGAGGGCAGTGGGGGGGCGGACCCCACCGTAAAATCTAAAACAAATTCTGAAGTGCAAAGCTGAGTTGGGAAAAATTAAATGAAAACGTTAAAGATTTGTCCAAAATAAAGTCATAAATGCTTTGAGCCAAAGGAAACAGCTGCTGGGTCAGGCAGGCTAAGTCCTGAAAGGCAACACGCCGAAAAGTTTAATATCTCGAAATGAATCGGCACTTGCCAACATTTAGAACATATGTATTTCTGACCTTAGCTCTTGGACGGCTGGTTTTCTCACACTGTACCTGCACTATCTCCTCCCTGCCCTACTTCTGAACAAGCTGTTTTTCCTCAATAGGAAATATACGTGGGGACTCAGCTCCCTATGGCCCCCGGCCTGACAGTATCCCCACAAGGACTTCCCAGGCCACATTCTGGCTGGAGGGAGTCCAAGGGAGCATCGCACTCCTGTGGCCATGCACAGAGTCCGGGGCTGGATCTAGACACATCCGAAAAACGTTTCAGGAAAACACATTGTAAACCTCATAATGGGGAATCACGTTGCCGAAAGACAAAACTCCACAGCGCCATCTGATGTCACAATGCATTTAAAATGCTTCTTCTTCCTCCTCCTCCTCCTCCTCCTCCTCCTCCTCTTCTTCTTCTTCTTCTTCTATGTAGCTGAGTCCCAGGTCTATTCTTCTTCTTTCTCTTCTCTGGCGATCCCTCGTAGCTGAGTAAGATTGTCTTCCATAAACAGGGTTTTAACAATGAGTCTGTAAGTGACTGTGGAGGCCAATTCTGGATCCAGACATCCTTCCACAGTGGGGACATAGGTTTCCAGGCGGGAGTTGATCCCGGTGAGGGTTTGCTAAGCGTGCCTTCCTCTTAGCACGTTTCTCCCTTGCATCCTGAGTTTGAGTGTCTTCAAAGCCCATGACACCTTTGGTAAAGGCTGTTCTCCAACTGGAGCGCTTGCAGGTTAGTGTTTCCCAATTTCGATGTTTATACTACTTTTTAAAGATTTGCCTTGAGAGAGTCTTTAAACCTCTTTTGTTGACCACCAGCATTACACTTTCCATTCTTAAGATTGGAATAGAGTAGTTGGTTTGGAAGACGATCATCAGGCATCCACACAACATGACCAGTCCAACGAAGTTGACATTGAAGAATCATTTTAGGTTGGGTTTGTTGCCACTTATAAAGAAGGCTGATCGCCAAAGAATGGATGCTTTTGAATTATGGTGCTGGAGGAGACTCTTGAGAGTCCCATGGACTGCAAGAAGATCAAACCCATCCATTCTGAAGGAAATCAGCCCTGAGTGCTCACCGGAAGGACAGATCGTGAAGCTGAGGCTCCAATACTTCGGCCACCTCATGAGAAGAGAAGACTCTGTGGAAAAGACCCTGATGCTGGGAAAGATTGAGGGCACAAGGAGAAGGGGACAACAGAGGACGAGATGGTTGGACAGTGCTCTCGAAGCTACCAGCATGAGTTTGACCAAACTGCGGGAGGCAGTGGAAGACAGGAGTGCCTGGCGTGCTCTGGTCCATGGGGTCATGAAGAGTCGGACACGACTAAACAACAACAACAACAAGAAGAACATTCCAATCATTTCAATAGAGTTAAGCATTTATTCTTTTGCTTTCTACTGAACCATTGCTGTTCAGCTTTCATTCCAATTTATATCCTTCCCTGTTTCTAGTTTTGGGATGAATCAGACACTTATAAGTGTCCAACTCCCACTCATCAGCGAAAAAACAAAAATAGCCCCCCCACCCCCCAACCTAACTGTAGGCAATGGCAGAGATGGATGGAGAGGCTGCAAAGCTGTTGTGGGTGATGGGTTGGTATTCACACCTTCCTTTGAAGGTACCTGGATGAGTCAAGGATATGCCAGAATTCCCCTCTTCACTTGGCTAGTAGATTATGATACATTTATAAACCAGCACCATCCATTAGCTTCATTCGCTTAGCCAGCTGTATGTAACTATGTTCTGCAGATATTGACTAGACCTTTCCTTACTGCTGATACAGAGAACCATAGAATTGTGGCGTTGGAAGGGACCCTGAGGACCATCCAGTCCAACCCCCTGAAATGCAGGAATTTGCAGCTGTCCCATGTGGGGATCGAACCTGCAACCTTGGCGTTATCAGCACCAGGCTCTAACTATTAACTGACAACACTTTGCACTGTCATTTTTTCACTTCCCCAATTAGCTCAAAGCACAGTTTGCACCCCTGTGACTGGAAGCTACCGTAGTTAGAATGAGCTTCGGTTATTGGGCAGTTTGTGCCCAGGCAAGTCGTGTCTTAGGATACTTGAGGACCCGGCATCCGCAGAAATAGACAATGACTTATATAACAGTGGGGTGGAGCAGGATGTTTCGTTCAGTGTTACAAACCATTTTATGGGATGTTTTGAACCAGATGTCCCGAAAATAGTCAGAAAAAACTGCTTCATGTACAAACAGCAGTCTCCTTTTCAGTAATTCTTGTGATATATCTGTGTTATTGAATTAGCTTTAAAGTAATAATACAATCTTCCCATCTAGAAAACAAACAAACAAACTCAAATCTCCAACTGTTGTTTCTGTCCACTATGCATGAAATGAAAAGATTAATCATCATCATCAACCTTCGGATAACTGGTATTAAATTGAATTGCAGAGCACCATCTTTGAGTATTAGTTACCTGTCTGGCCTTTACAAAAGACTTGTCCGATCATTTCACAAAGTAACTCACCTGCCTGCAATCCTATATCACTTACCTGGGAGTAAGCCCCACTGAATTCAGTGGGACTCACTTCTGAGTAGACGCGTATAAAGTAGACATGGCGTAACATATGAGAAACAAAGGATGTGTTACATGACTTTAAAGCAATGGCTTTGTATAACGATTAGGAAAACAAAAGAAAAAATAAGTTGCAAATCACTTTATGGACTTGCGGAGGTAAAGGAATAAAATGTTAATGGAACATTTTCAAATGTACCAGTTTTAAAGGTTTAGCTTATTTTTAAGTTGCTGTTTTGGTAAAAAAATTATTTTTTAAAGATTGCAACTGTTTTACTGATAATTTGTTAATTACTTTATATGATGCATACTGTAACTGCGATGTGCTATTTATGTTTTATTATGTTATGGTTATTTAGTGGTTGTAAGCTGCTTTGAGATTCATTTGAATGAAAAGCGGCATGGAAACACAATCAATCAATCAATCAATCAATCAATCAATCAAAAAGGCATTGGATTTGTTAAACCAGAAATGTGTTCCTGTGGGTGGTTGCATCTTGTGGCAAAAGGAGCTGAGCCTCCGTTGTCACTTCAAACCTTCTGCCACAGATGGGCACCAGCCGGCCAAGATCATCCCTGGGATGGCAAACATTGTGCCAGGAAATGTTTGAGGAGCTCCAGAGACAACAGCGGCTGCTGCCAACCACCCTGTTCTTCACAAAGAAACCACCAGCACCTGCAGGTGTGCCCAGGCAACCCACCTCTGGATCTGAACCACAGTCAAGCACTTCTTCTGGTCCTCAAGGTCATCCACAGCATCCTTCCGAGAGGGAGAGGAGGAGGAAGACTAGCAAGAAGACTGAGATCCTAGATTCGAAAGAAGCCACCGCCAAAGACAATGGAGGAGATGGGTAAAACAAACTAATGAACTATACTGGACAATTTCTCCCCCCCTCCTTCTTTAAAAAAGAGAGAGAAACGTTCAGGCATAATCAGTAAGCTTTGTGCATTGATTTCCGCATTCATTTTTGTAATAATATGTAAAGGTAAAGGTAAAGGGACCCCTGACCATTAGGTCCAGTCATGGCCGACTCTGGGGTTGCGGCGCTCATCTCGCTTTATTGGCCGAGGGAACCAGAGTACAGCTTCCGGGTCATGTGGCCAGCATGACTAAGCTGCTTCTGGTGAACCAGAGCAGCGCACGGAAACGCTGTTTACCTTCCCGCTGGAGCAGTACCTATTTATCTACTTGCACTGGTGTGCTTTCAAACTGCTAGGGTGGCAGGAACAGGGACTGAGCAACGGGAGCTCACCCTGTCGTGGGGATTCGAACCACCGACCTTCTGATCAGCAAGTTCTAGGCTCTGTGGTTTAACCCACAGCGCCACCCATGTCCCGTAATAATATGTATAAGGTTTTAAAATTGGATAGTTGAGAGTATAAGATGTGTATAAGTAAGTCAAAAAAAATTGGAACCAGGTGGGGGAGTTGGAGGGAAGTCAATTAACATGTATGGTTCAGATTGTGATCCTTTTTGTCCTTTGGTTTTTTGTTATCATAAAATTAATAAATTGTATAAAAAAAGAAAAGACAGATCCTAATGCAAAAGGATGACCTGCAGGGCTGGGGCAGGGGAAGCACAAATCCCTTCGCTTGCAAAGACGGTGGGAGCACCAGTAGGGCTGGTTGGTTTTTTTGGGTAAGCTTTCCTTCCGAGTGAAGGGACACCGGTGGCGCTGTGGGTTAAACCACAGAGCCTAGGACTTGCTGATCAGAAGGTTGGCGGTTCAAATCCCCGCGACGGGGTGAGCTCCCGTTGCTCGGTCCCTGCTCCTGCCAACCTAGCAGTTCGAAAGCACGTCAAAGTGCAAGTAGATAAATAGGTACCATTTCGGTGGAAAGGTAAACGGTGTTTCCGTGCACTGCTCTGGTTTGCCAGAAGTGGCTTAGTCATGCTGGCCACATGGCCCGGAAGCTGTACTCTGGCTCCCTCGGCCAATAAAGCGAGATGAGTGCCGCAACCCCAGAGTCGGCCACGACTGGATCTAATGGTCAGGGGTCCCTTTACCTTCCTTCTGAATATTCCTAAAAGCCCTTGAGGTTTTGCATGCACTGGCAGGGAATGCTTGCAAAACCTGGGTCGTTTTTTAAAAAGCGAACAGTGGGATGTTTGTCTATCGGGTCCGTGCTGCCAAGGCTGTTTATGAAAAACAGCCCCCTTTTCACTTAGCCCATGCCAATTTGCTGTGAAATCATACAGAACACCAGTGCAGGTTGAATAAAAGCGCTGTGATTGTCAGGGTGTGGCGAGGTACCGTGAGATAATCTGGCCTCCACCAAAAGCCCATCTCACTGATGGTTAATCTCTGGCAGGAACTTTGCTAGTTTTATGTTTGTATATAGATCCTAATTAACGTTCCTGCTGAATTTTGAACTGTTACTGTAAGTGTCTTTTTGCAATCAGTATGTTAAACTATTGATTTTTTTTAAACTTACATAACAGCAGTTCCAGCTGTCTAGCTCACAAGCGTTTTCTTAAGAAATAAAATAAAAAAAGCAATAAAGAAGCATTCACAATGTGGAAAACATGTCTTGGGAGGATGTTTTAATATATATTCTGGCCTGAACGCTCAACAAAGCAGATCTACAGTCCTAAGCCTAAAAGCCTTATTTATTGCAATTGGCAGTTTAAATAAAAATAAAGATTTTTCTGCACTGTTGGAACAGCCAATATGTTACAAAGGTGTGGCTTATGGGACTAGAAATCCAGCAATAGATTTTCTGCTTTACTTGAAAATGCGAAATGATGGAAAACGTGTTGGCCTCAGTCCAGTGGAGGAGCCATGAGCTTCTCACATGGATTTCCACTGCACATGGGCTGGATGTAGCCTGCTGGAGACAAGGAGGAACTTCCTGGATCCACATTTGTCTAAAAAGCAAGTCTTCATTTTGCAACCTACCTAATTAAAAACTATTGGGAAATGATTTATAATGCAATAAGAAAGATGTTTAAGATAACATTTGGAAAAATAAAAAACACCCAGAATCCCTTCTGTTAGCTATTACAGGACAGGACTTGCCAAAAGAGCGGAAGAGGTTCTCCATGTATGTTACAACAACGGCTAGTTTTTTTGCTAGCCCAAAAATGGAAAGACGACAAGACACCAACGAAAGAAGAATGGCAAGCAAAACTTACGGAAGACGCCGAAATGGCGAATCTTACAGAAAAACTCAAAGACAAAGACAAGAGAGACTTTAAAAAAGACTGGGAACCGTTTATGATGTATTTACAGAAATATTGTAAAGAAGTGGACTTCCTTGAGTATACACAAGGAAGAAAAAAAGTGTAAAAGTTAAGGAGAAATAATAGAGAAAATAACAAAATGTAAGATGTAACTTGGAAGATATGGTATAAAAATGATAAGAATATTTAGCCAAAAGACTTTAAAATTAAGGTAAAACAAAATAAGCAGAAGAAGCAAATATTTAAAGAACCAGAATAGGAGGTTGAGGGAAGTCAAGGGAGGGGAGAGATTTGGATTTACATATTTTTTTTCTTGTGTTGATGATAACTATGTTGAATAAAAAATTGGAAAACCAAATGAAAAGCACAGGCCCTCTTCGTCTCTAACATCTGGCCATCCAAGACTTTGGTTCTAAGCCCATCAAGAACAGATGATGTGTAGCATAAATAGGCCCCTTGGAAGAAGTCAGACAACATTAGCTGCAAAATAAACTGAAAATTCTCTGCGATGAGAAACATTATAAACTGGTGCCAGGCTGAAATAACCAGTATCAGCTAGCTATTTGGTTTAGGTATAAACAGCCACTTCACACAGTATTTACCGTAATTTCAGGTAAGCCAGTTTGTAGGTTTACCATTAGCTAACTTTCCCACTTTTTTTCTGACCAGTGTTTCTATTTTTTAAAAAAGTTTGTACCTGTAATTGGAACTTATTAACTCTCATTGATGTACAGCCCGATTCTTAGCCTGCTTATATACAAGTCAGTCTCATTTAGTTGAATGCAACTCACTTCCCAACACCTGTGCTGAAGAGTGCAGCCACGCACCACAAGCCTCTGCTTGCCTACTCAGAAGTAAGTCCTGCTATGCTCATTGAGGACCTCTCCTGTTGTTGCTGTTTAGTTGTGTCTGACTCTTCATGACCCCATGGACCAGAGCATGCCAGGCACTCCCGTCTTCCACTGCCTCCCGCAGTTTGGTTTAAACTCATGCTGGTAGCTTCGAGAACACTGTCCAACCATCTCATCCTCTGTCGTCCCCTTCTCCTTGTGCCCTCCTTCTTTCCCAACATCAGGGTCTTTTCCAGGGAGTCTTCTCTTCTCATGAGGTGGCCAAAGTCTTGGAGCCTCAGCTTCAGGATCTGTCCAAGCACTGAGGGCTGATTTCCTTCAGAATTGATAGGTTTGATCTTCTTGCAGTCCATGGGACTCTCAAGAGTCTCCTCCAGCACCATAATTCAAAAGCATCAATTATTCAGTGATCAGCCTTCTTTATGGTCCAGCTCTCACTTCCATACATCACTACTGGGAAAACCACAGCTTTAACTATATGGACCTTCGTTGGCAAGGTGATGTCTCTGCTTTTTAAGATGCTGTCTAGGACATCTCCTAGTATCTTGCAAATGCGTCTTCTAAAACAAACCTGTGCATAGGGTGGCTCCATGGGGAACGAAAGCCGCCAGTTGCTTTTTTTTCAGCCTCGGTCACAGATTCAAAAATAAATGCAATTCTCACTTCTCTTCCCACCTTCTGGTTACCTTGTTGTAGGTAAAATTAGTTCCACACCTAATTTTTGTGATGCTCGAATTTTGAACATCTGCTATTTCAAAGAGTGTGAAAAGGTCAGTCGGGGAAATGAACCCCATCCCTTCAGCTCTTTTGCAAATTTTTACACCTGTTCATAGACATTTCCACCCCTCTCTTTTTGATGCTTCTTCAGCAACCACCCCCCCCCCAAATCTATTGCTTGGAGCTGTTTACATGCTGATGCCCATTAAACGACTCCTTTTAAAAACCCCTTGCTGGGCACAGAAGCACGTAAATACCTAGCTGCAAACACTACTGCAGAATTTTTTTAAAAAACCCCTTTGAAGTACTTAAAATACTATTTTAAAGCCCATTGCTAATGTTCGTTAAAATGCTTTGTCGATGCACACGAACATCTCTCTTTCAAAAACATACCAGAAATGGAAGAAGAAGAAGAAGAGGAGGAGGAGTTTGGATTTGATATCCCGCTTTATTACTACCTGAAGGAGTCTCAAAGCGGCTCACAATCTCCTTTCCCTTCCTCCCCCACAACAAACACTCTGTGAGGTGAGAGAGGCTGAGAGACTTCAGAGAAGTGTGACTAGCCCAAGTCACCCAGCAGCTGCATGTGGAGGAGTGGGGAAGCAAACCCGGTTCACCAGATTACGAGTCCACTGCTCTTAACCACTACACCACACTGACTCTCCAAATGGAAATTGGCCCTCAAAACTTTTAATGCTTTTAAAGTGCTGCTGAGGGTTAAAATTAGGAATAACCCTATTTTTTAGGGAGATAAAAATGTTCACAAACTCATCCCTCACCTCCGGCACCCCTACTTAAGCACATCCCTAGGTAAACCCAGAGAAAGCAATCACACCTGAGTTCCGTTGAAATCAAGCTAGTTGGGAATAATTTGCAGCACAATCCTGGGCACATCTCCTCTGAAGTAAGTCACATTGAGTTCAATGGGATTTGATCACAATCCTAGACACTCTTAAAGGTAAAGGGACCCCTGACCATTAGGTCCAGTCGTGGCCAACTCTGGGGTTGCGACGCTCATCTCACTTTATTGGCCGAGGGAGCCGGCGTAAAGCTTCCGGGTCATGTGGCCAGCATGACTAAGCCGCTTCTGGCGAACCAGAGCAGCACACGGAGACGCCGTGTACCTTCCCGCCTGAGTGCTACCTATTTATCTACTTGCACTTTGACGTGCTTTTGAACTGCTAGGTTGGCAGGAGCAGGGACCGAGCAACGGGAGCTCACCCTGTTGCGGGCATTCGAACCGCCGACCTTCTGATCGGCAAGTCCTAGGCTCTGTGGTTTAACCCACAGCGCCACCCGCATCCCATTAGACACTTTTACCTTGGAGTAAATGTCACTTAACACACTGGGCCTTTACTGCAGCACAGAGTACATACCGTATTTTTAGTTCCATGGCTGTACGATTGTTGGTTTTGCAAACCTCTTAGGGATTTTTAAAATATATATTAAGCAGTCTGTTAATTAATTAATTAATTAAACAAACAAACAAACAAACATTACCTTTCTTACCTGTCATTTACCACGATGTCCTAGGGTGGGTTACAATATATATATTTTTAAAAGAACAATATTAAAAACAGTAAAAACTGATTATAATCAAGAGAATATGTTAGGTTCTAGAATACATAGCAGAAGTGTTGGGGTGAAGTTTTCTGCATAAGACAGAAACTACATAATGAAGATGGAAGTTTTACCTCTGTAGGGAGGGAATTTTTTGCAACCTAAAGGGGTTGCCGCAGAGAGTGCTCTCTCCTAGGCTGTGACCCCTCCCCCAAACTTCTCATGGTGGTGCAATTACCAGGAGGGTCCCCTCTGGTAATCTTAAAACTTAAGAGGGTCTATAGCATGGGTAGGCAAATGAAGGCCCAGGGGCTGGATCTGGCCCAATCGTCTCCTAAATCCGGCCCATGGATGGTCTGGGAATCAGCGTGTTTTTACATGAGTAGAATGTGTGCTTTTATTTAAAATGCATCTCTGGGTTAGTTGTGGGGCATAGGAATTTGTTCACCCCCCCCCATAATATAGCCCGCCCCCCCCCAAGGTCTGAGAGACCTTGGGCCAGCCCCCTGCTGGAAAAGTTTGCTGACCCCTGGTCTATAGGGAAGGAGATGATCTTGCAAGCTGCAGATATTGGGAACCTAAGTTGTAAATAAATGCATTCACAAGATCATACTTCTCTGCACCATTTTAGCAGGACTTAGGTGTGCCTCACTTTCTCTAGATAGAAGGGCCATTTCCCCCTCCCCCCCCTGCATTTCCCATGGCAATTCCATTGAGCATTGCTACCCACTATGGGCATAGTCTACTGTATAGTCAATTTAGTTTTAAAGTTCTAGCCTGCCAAGTCTCTTCCATATAGATGGGCTGCAGTTTTTGTTGCTGATGGTGATGATTTCCTTCAGTACCATTGGACTTTAGCGTGCCACACCTTGGCTGTGATTTACCTGAGAATACAGTAGCCATAAAAGTTGTTGGTTACCAGTTGGGGAAAGAGCTAGCAGTCTGATCCACCTCTCTTGCCTTTGAGTCTGACATTCAGGTAGGTGTGTGTGTGTATTAATGCTTGGGTATTAAGCCTATAGATAAATAAAATGTAAATACATCACTCCCAGTACCCAGTGTCCAGAGACGAACAGCTTTATGGTGTACCCATAGTAATACGCTAAATCATGGGGTGATATAGGGTTTGCAGCTGTCGTCCTCAGAGTTGTCTGTTCGGAGGTGGGGTTTTTTTTTTAGTGTGCAATATTTCAACATATCCAGCACAGAAATAAAAGACTTTCCCAACCTTCTTCATGGTAAACAAAGATAATATCATTAACCTTGGACAAAGGTGAGGTTCATATTACAAGACTTGTCTGGCGTTTGGCATTCCTAATCACCCCAAATATTATTGTTTTAGCCTTTTGCAAAACACATTTTTTTTGCAGACCTTCAGCTCAGAGAGAACGCATTGTGCGTTATGCAGCAGGGGGAATTCTGCTAGGCTTGGAGGATCAGTGGCTTTGTAGTCATTGCAAAGCTGCGATGATGCAACTGTCGCTGAATGAGTACAAAAAAGAGCTCATCTCAGTGGGCTGAATGGAAGGAAGTAACACCACTGGAAGAATCAAAGGTAACTTACTGGATTTTTAAGGTAAAGGTAAAGGGACCCCTGACCATTAGGTCCAGTCATGGCCGACTCTGGGGTTGCGGCGCTCATCTCGCTTTATTGGCCGAGGGAGCCAGAGTACAGCTTCTGGGTCATGTGGCCAGCATGACTAAGTCACTTCTGGCGAACCAGAGCAGCACACGGAAACGCCGTTTACCTTCCCACCGGAGCGGTACCTATTTATCTACTTGCACTTTGACATGCTTTCAAACTGCTAGGTTGGCAGGAGCAGGGGCCGAGCAATGGGAGCTCACCCCGTCGCGGGGATTCGAACAGCCGACCTTCTGATCGGCAAGTCCTAGGCTCTGTGGTTTAACCCACAGTGCCACCCATGTCCCTTTTACTGGATTTTTACAGCTCCATTAATTAAGTGTCTCAGACACTTGGAACGTATCCACTGACGCCGTACATCCGTAATTCATGTATAAATTGCTTGTCGTTGCCAGATAAGCTTGAAAGCAACATAATTATGGAGAATACAACAAGAATCACAAAACATGATTCAGTGTGTTCACACAATAATCCATTATTGCAGGGAGTGGAAAAGGCGTTTGAAGAAAGACTGGTTGAATTATTATTATTATTATTTATTTATTAAATCTGTATACCACCCTTTATTCATAGATCTCAGAGTGGTTCACAACATAAAAATACAAGATAAAAAAGACAAAATACATAATAAAAAAGAATAACCCCCCCCATACACATCTTAATATTATTTACTCATCCGAAACATATTTTGGTATTATCCAGGAATGAATTCAGTTTGAGTAAGGCTGCAGAACATCACTGGAGTGCTAGGGTAAGGTATCAGATTGGATTTTCCTGTGTCACCTGACTAACTGAAGCTGCAGCCCTTTGGAATAGTCCCTTTAAACTTAGTGGGGAGTAAGGCTTCTCCAAACCATGTACATCAGTGATGCTGGGTAGTTTTCCAAAGGCATTAAACTGTGGCGGTGTTGGGAGGTAACCTGAGACTGAAAGGGGGTGATCTATATTGTAAGGTAAAGGTAAAGGTAAAGGTAAAGGTAAAGGTAAAGGTAAAGGATTCCTGGATGGTTAAGTCCAGTCAAGGGTGACTCTGGGGTTGCGACGCTCATATTGCTTTCAGGCCGAGGGAGCCAGCGTTTGTCCACAGACAGCCTTCTGGGTTGTGTGGCCAGCAGGACTAAACCGCTTCTGGTGCAACGGGACACCGTGACAGAAACCAGAGCGCATGGAAACACTGTTTACCTTCCTGCTGCAGCTGTACCTGTTTATCTACTTGCACTGGTGTGCTTTTGAACTGCTAGGTTGGCAGGAGCTGGGACAAAGCAACGGGAGCTCACTCCATTGCAGGGATTCGAATCACCGACCTTCTGATTGACAAGCCCAAGAGGCTCAGTGCTTTAGACCCCAGTGCTATCCGCGTACGTGTGAGACTACAGAACGCCCAGAGCACATTTGGAGGTGTGTTGGAGCAGTCTTTCTATGAAATGGCTCCTATATGGATCTGAACCCAAATGGATGATGCTACCTGCCCAGGTGGTGAGGGTGAAGCTCAGATCGGAAATGAATTCAGTTGGGTCAAAACCCACCTCTTTGAATGTCTTGTCTGAATCTGAGTTTCATGAACGATGGGCACAGGTCGGCCAAAGCGGGATATTTAAAAAAGCACAAATTGTACCCAAACAAGTGTATGTGCAAGGACGTTCAGAGGAAGGGAGGTCTCTTGCTCCTTCCCCTCTTCCGCTGTGTCTCCTCAAGCAAGAGTTGGAATATAGGGCAGGACACTGCAATGCTGGAAGAATCAAGGAGAATTGGATGGAGCCAACTCTCATTTGCGCAAAATGCCTCTGTCTGATTTTTCCTCCTACTTCACTCTCATTCCCCCATCTCAGCCCTTTTGTGAAAGTTTTCCCAACCCTCAGGAGAGTCTTTTTGGGGGCACAGGGGGCTGCGTTTGGGAGGAGGCAGGAGGTTCTCTGAGCCTGAGTGCTTTGATGGATGCTACTCATTGATTCCAAAGAGAAACAACATGTTTAACTGCTCTTTGAAATTCCGGCTGGGTAAATCACACTATGGCACCATTTCAATGGAAGGTATACAGCTAGACGAAATGTGTTGTGTACAAAACAGGTTGTGGTTTAGGAGGCCCCTAATTACACCAAAGGAGGAACACAAGTTTACAGTGAATACTGTTTATGTAACTTTCAAAGAAAAACAGTTGTATTATTTAGTATACACAAGTTGGTATTCCTTTTAGCAAACTTCTGTAGACTTTCCCTATATTTGTGTCAGTGTGTGTGTGTGTGCATTTCTGTTTGAAGGACAGGAAGACTGCCAGTTGTTTTCTATTGAAACTGGAGATGAGGGGAAACGAAGGAATGTTCTTAAGTTTCTGATCTCGCAAGGTAAAGGATTATTTGTCTAGAGTGTTCCAAGTACCTCATTCACACTTTCTGGAACACCTTGCGAACCGAAGCACAAATTTCTCAGTGCTGTTCTCCATCCAAAGTAGTGCGTACAAAAACGTATGTACCAGGATCAAGCACACATAAAAATGCAGTTTTTTGGAAAATACTTTACAAAATTACAATATATGAAGGAACACTGCCTTACAAATATGTGTATATTAGTCAAGACCCTGATGTTGGGAAAGATGGAGGGCACAAGGAGAAGGGGATGACAGAGGACGAGATGGTTGGACAGTGTTCTCGAAGCTACCAGGATGAGTTTGACCAAACTGCGGGAGGCAGTGGAAGACAGGAGTGCCTGGTGTGCTCTGGTCCATGGGGTCACGAAGAGTCGGACACGACTAAACGACTCAACAACAACAACAACAGTCAAGCATGTATATATTAGAAAAAAAATCTGCTGATAAATTTGCATGAGGACTTAAAAAATAATAATCCACAAACTGATGTGAAAATGTTGAGTACTGGATTTAAGACTGGAAAGATGAGAAACTGAAAGATTCCTCCCACCTCTACCTAGGAAACAGGCTGTTGTTTCTCTTCTTCAGACTTTAATACAAGTGAAGGACAGCTCTTCTGCTTCCCAGAAAGTTTAAGAGAGAGGCAGAATCTCCTCTCATTTTTGCTGGGACCAGGGATGATTATCCTGGCAACATGGGGAACAAAAGTGTCCCCTTTTAAACAGGGCACTCTCGCTGACTTGATTTGCCATGGATGTTCTGAAAATGTTAATCAAATAAATATGGGTCTTGGCTATTCCTCTGATAGGCTATACCTTCTCCTGTCTTACTGATAAATGACAAAGTGTGCAAATTACCCGTCCCTTCTGCAAGAATAATAGAACCATTTATAATGGCCTAATGCATCAACACTAGACAGAAATAAGAAAAGGGTTGTCTGCTGAATGACTTGGCTTGGAAGTATTATCCCTTCAGTCACGCAGGTTAACTGGAAGGCCCGGCAGTGTTTACTTAATTGGCAGAGAAAAAGTTATATTTTATCTGCATTGCACTTTTCACATTAATTCCTCTGGCTAGACATGCCTCCCAGTTTCTCTCTAGCACCATAACGCCCTCAAACAAGGATCTAACTATATTCCCGCTGTAACCAACCTGAAACATATGTCTTGTGACAGCCCTTTGACACCCCTAACAAAGTGTGAGCTGGAACATGTTGCAATGGTCAAACAACATGTGTTAGCCACTTGTCACGATGAAATGAGCTCAGAAATGCCATCTTGACATGCAAGTAGATGCCACTTTCAGCTCAATTCAAAGCTTACTTTTCATAAATTGGGAAACAAAAATATTTCCCTTTCTGGATAACCGATCTTCTTGATAGGGGTGGGTGCAATAGTTGTGCTTTCAAGCACTGCTTTATCCGATGCAATTAGCAGGTGGCAATCTGTGTCTCCGTGCCATTAAGAGCTTCGCCAGCGGATTCCTGGTTTCCGTTACAGATACAAGAGCAAAGTCAAGAGTCTCTCTCTGAATCTGCCCTGCATCTGGACAGTTGACCACTGTAGTTGCAACAATCCTTACCATCCAGGTCAGAACAGCTACTGCTTCACCAATATCCTGGAGATTTCTATATGGCACACTTAAATTGAACCGACAGCTGCTCCCTGTTTCCAGGAAACCCTTGTGTGTGGTGTAGGGGCTGGAGTGTCAGACCAGGGTTCAAATCCCCACTCAGCCATGGAGCTCACTGTGTGAACTTGGGCCAGTCATTGTCTCTCAGCCCAATATGCATCTCAGGGTTGCTGAGGATGGGGAGAACCATGGATGTCACCTTCAACTCCTTGGAGAAAAGGTGGGATATAAATGCAATAATAAAGAGCGATAAACAAACCCTCGGAGCTCCAGTTCTGTGGTTGGGGGTCTTAGGGATCTCTAGCAGAATATTCACAGCATTTTAACAAATGGCAATTCCCCAATTCCTGGGGGTAAGCCATGACAGTTTGGCGTAAAGCCAGTTTGTTCTATTTCTGGGAAATAGTCTGTATGTTTTATCCACACTTAAAAAAAAATCTGTAAAGGCTAAATTGTAAAATGCTAATGTTATACAATGGAACATTCTTACAACCCTTGATTCCTTATGGCTGTGAGGTTTTTTACTGTTGTTAAAAATAAATTTAAAAATGGCATTGGATACAATGGTGTGGGTGTCATACCCTACTAACCCTGAGAGCCCCAATGACACCCTTCTGATCAGGCTGAACATTGTTGGGGTATTGTTACGAGCCGACAGGAGCAGAGCTTTTGCCTGATCACTTTTTGTCACGTAGTTTTCCTGCCAGCACTAGAAGCCGCTGACTTAACTCTGAGGACTGACATCCCCTCTCATGCTCTGAGCTCATGGGACTGTTTTGAGATTCCTCCCCCACCCAGGGTTTTCCCTCCCTAAATATTTTTTGTGTGTGCTTCTGCAAAACACAGAGTTCTCCCATGCCGAATATCTCATCCTTATGTAGGGATAGTGCCAATTTGGCTACAGGATGACTGAAACTCAAATTAAGATCCCTATTCATATATGTGCTATTTAAAGGAAATGGGAGCAATTTTGTCTGTGTTATAGCCTCTACTTTTCAAGTGGTGCTGAAGCGAGACTCCAAGGTGGTTTGTCAAGGGTAGCCAAGTCGTCTCCCTCTAGATGGGACTATTGTTACGCCTCTGTCATTTTCTTCCAGACGCACACATAGCAAAATTATCATGAAATATTCTTAAGTATCGCTATTTCTATACTTAAAAATGAGCATGGTCAGTACAATGGTCCCAGTGATTAGGGCTGTAGTTCAGAAGAATAAACATAAAAGCAGCTTTGGATGGGGCTATTCTTTCCAAGTTCTTCTTATGTATAACCATAACATCCTCTCCCTTGAAATTCTCCGAAAGACTAACCTGAAAAGGGATATTTTGGCCCTCATAAAGATATTAAGCCCTCGTAAACCTGCCCACTTCCAGAACTGAATCATAAGTGGCCGTGATTTACATATCAAATGGACTTGTAATAAATTTCCACATAAATTCTTTCCAGCAGCGTGCAAACCCTTTTAGTTCCACACCCATGCGCCTCCTGCAATGTTCCTCCACCTGGCCAGGGTCCTTTTTATGTGGGAACATTAAACTAATTTTACTTGGAATGTGGGATGGTTTCTCAAGATGATGCACCTGATACTAAAAAGCAGTTCACAGGACTTCTTAGGAAGACAGATGCTTCCCCAGAGGCCCCTTCTGCTTTGCATTACGGATTATGGTCTTGTTTCGAGAACCAGCTCGTCTCTGACAACCTTCTGCTTCACATTTGGCATCCCTGTGACATCTTACAAAATGAGTGGAAGGTCAAGAAGTCAACTGGCTTCCTCATATGCTTCTGCCATTACCACTGGCATCAGTGGGACAAAGCTGAGGGGATGCCAGAGGGGAGTGGGTGACAGAGCTGGGGGCGATGGGTCTGTGCATGAGGATAAAATGCTAGGATGGCAATATGAGGAAAGATCCATTAAAAAAAAACCAACTCCACTGATTTCAGCTTTACAGTGAATTTTCGCCAAACAGAGCAATCCATTGTTTGACGAAGAGCAGATGACAGTGGCCGGTTGCTTCTTCTTCCATTCACGGCTTGTAACTTGATGATGTTTCCCTCTCCAATAAACATTGGAGACATGCTTTTTCTTGGCAAACTCCTCTATAAGCCCTGCTAAAGTACAGTATCTGATATTCTCCTCCCAGGCTGTCTCCCAGGGTGTTTCTCCACAGATTCAGTTGAAGTGCATTAAGGTGTTTTGTCTGTCACCCATCAAGTCCCTCTCTCTACAGAAGCCTGGAAAGGGGATGTCTGTGAAATGTGAGCCTGAATGAAGCTTGGCATGAAGCGTTTTCCTTAATGAAAGGGATTTTTAAAATTAAAAAAACACACACACACACAACAAAAACTCAACACCCAATAACAATATGGAAGTATTAGGTTCACTGCTTCAAAAGAGAGCAAACACCATGTAACATCCTTCTCTTAAGTCACTCAAATTCAGCAAGCCCAACCAATTCCATATCCATCTCCTGGCCGTTCTGAGCGTATCAGGCGAAAGCAAATCTAAATTATTCCCCCTCGCTTATGACCAGGATGAGGAGGGTCACGTGAATGTAGTAGAGAGGAGCTGAATAAGATTGATTATTTTTACATTTAGATCCCTCCTTTCCTCCAAGGAGCTCAAGATGGAGTACATGGCTGTCCCCCTCCCTCTTTTGTTCTCACAACAACCCTGAGAGGAAGGTTAGGCTGAGAGATGGTTGACTGGCCCAAGATCATGCAAAGAGCTTCATGTCTAAGTGAAGTTTGGAGCCCCGGTTGCCTCAGTCCTAGTCCAACATCAACCAGGAGGCCACCAACCTTTTTTCAGGCCCATGGACACGTTGGGGTTCTTGAGTGAGCACCATTGCTCTGGTCACTTCTCAGCCCCCAGAAAGAGAATGTTATGTACTGAGTTGAATAGGATCCAAAAAAGCAGCAGTCTGATTGGTCCTAGAATAATAGGGTCTAGAATGCAGCAGTCTGATTGGTCCTAGAACAATGCAGCAGTATGATTGGTCCGCAGGAGCCACCCAATCCAGCTCCAGGTGGAAGTGAATCCGCAACCTGATTGGCCTACAGGAGAATCCCAGAATTAGCCAATCACGTGCGACCCATTGTGTAAATAATGTATATAAAGCAGATATTTTGGGGAACTTCCATTCCTCACTACTATGAGCTGAATAAAGAGCATGAAATCCACACTCGACTCCCGAGTATATTTCAGAGAATATGCATGTAATGTGCACAGACTTGTTTTCTCAAGGAATTTGGGTCAACGCTATATGCAGTCGAATTAATCGGAGCCTCAAAGAACACACTGGGGTCTTCCAACTTCTGACTCTATTTCTATGGGGAGAAAAAGGGGGAGATAAGGCTCTGTGACCCCAAGGGCACAACTGGTGACCCTAGCTCTAATCGCTGCAACACATTGGCTCTGGCTATACTATAGTCCCCTCCCTGGCACTGTCCCTCCCGATGTCACAAACTGTGTGTGTATCCTTAGAACCCTTCTTGGATCTTGGAGTTTGCATTCTGCCCCATGGAGAACTCGAAGCGAGTTATTTCAGGATGTTGACAGATGCGCTATGTTGCAAATGGCAAAAGCACTTTTGACTGCTCTGAACACAGTGAGAAAAACTGGCTGTGCACATTGAGTTCGGGATATCTGGTCTCATTGGTGCCACAGTGCCATCAATGCCCTCTCCTCCAATCTCAGGAGTAGTTTTGCAACATTTTTTAGAAATGTAATAGACATTGGGGGGAAAATAAGAAAAGGGAATGTATCAACAAATGAATGAACCTCTTGGAAGTGTAAGGAAAAGGAGGGAACATTTTATCATATGTGGTGGGAGTGTAAGGTAATTAAAAAAAAAGGGAAATGATATACAATGAATTGAAGAAAATGTTCCATTTAACATTTGTTTAAAAACCCGAGGCATTTTTGTTGGGGATTGTAGGGAAAGACCTGCCAAAAAAGTTGAAAAACATCTTCATGTATGCGACAATGGCCACGAGAGTTCTGGTTGCACAAGGATGGAAGACTGAAGAAACCCCAACTAAAGAATCATGACAAGACAAGAAAAATTGATGGACTATGCAGAACTGGCAAAATTGACATATAAGCTACGGGACAAGGATAACTGTGACTTTAAGGATGAATGGGAACCTTTCACAAAGTATCTGAAGACGAAACAAAGAGAATTGGACTCCTTGGCAGGTTTTGAATAAATATCCACATTTTTTTTTTACTTATAATAATCAGCTAAGCAGTTTGAGGATCTATACAACTTTGTAACATGCAGAAAATAGCAATACTAGAGAAACCAAAGACTGGAACTGAGGGAAGTCGAGAGGTGGGGTGGGGGTGGGTTCTGGGGGGGGGAGGGGGAGGGAAGAAAAATTGGGGAAAAATAAGGATATGTTTTTGGATAATATGTCTTGTTATAACTTTGAATAAAAAAACAAAAACAAAAAACAAATGAATGAACCTCGGTGCTTATTTGCTTTTAAAAAGCCAAGTAGTTTGCCTATAGCACAGAGGAAAGGAAATTTGCAAGGTCTGCCTTGCAAATTGTGATAGCAGGAGAGAGGCTGACACACACTGAAGGCGAAGAACCTGCTGTGACTCCTCTGAGCCTGACATTGTGTTGCGTCCATCAATTTTCCCATTGACAGCTGTCTAACACAATAAATTGGGTATGAAAGATTTTGCCCTCTCCACCCCAAAGAATAATTCAGATCACAATTGCTGGTGTCTTCTAAATCCATGCCAAGGGCAGAACGTAAAAACATATATAAGGAGTGCTTTCACTTTTCAAACGAATGGGTCGCAACTTGGAAGCAGATTTCTTGCAGATCAGTGTCTGTGATCTCAACAGGAAAATTGGGAAAGAAAGGCAGAAGTTAACACGCATGCCACTCTTAAAACATTTGCACAGGTGTGTCTTCCCCAAACTTAACCTAATAGGCTGTTAAGAGCAAAGCAGCCAGAAGAAATCTCATGTAAGCACTGGAATTCTGGTGCAGCCAGTAACTTTATAAAGGATTTGTTCAAATTCACAGCATTGCTTCCTGTGCTAAATTTCCACATTAATTTCTCCTCTGTATGTATTGGTCACACTTCCCAAACTGAAGACTTGAAGTCTGTTATGGATATACTATAACACATAGGGGCTCTATTGTAATCCAGTATGTATTTGTGTTCCACGCCGGAGCATGAAATTAAATAACATATGCATAGCGCACAGAACGAAATCACATTTGCTGACTGTCGTGCTTGCTGAAGTGCCACTTATGCCAAGAATTTCTTTCGTGTTCCTTTGGACTCATTCCCTGTGCACAATGTGATTATAAATAGGGTATCAATATCAGAATTAATGGCTAGCTAGCAGGATTACAATAATGCCCAGACACTGTAGTCGGGACTGAGCCCCACTGTGCTTAACTATATCGACATGTTCCCCACTCCACTGGGGATAAGACCTACTATTAAACTTCCACAGGTGCTAATGAATGGGAAAAGCTGGCAAAATGTAGCTCCGGATTAGAATGGCGATAAGCTTAAACACCGGGGCTGTGCTGTTATTTGAATGCTGTTTCAGCTCAGAAGCTATAACTAACCTGTTCTTGTCGTTGGCATCTGTCTGTATAAGGAGACAATGGAGAAGTGCGCCTTTGGGGCTGAGGTCAAGCTCTTGGGCAGTTGCAGTGCCTGCTGTGGCTGTGGAGACCGATGCAGGAGAGACATGTTTTGTTGCAGCCGGGGCAGAGGAAGGCATCTGGTGCTGCTGCTACTGATACATCATGGCGTTTCTTCTCTGTGCTCCTCCCAATGGTCATTTCTCCACTGGGCACTGCTGTGGATAAATGCAGCCTCAAGGCACTGAGGTCGTCTGCAAGGGATTCCCCATATGGCAGAGTTGATGTTGCCAGCTTCCATGTCACATTTGCAGACACTACAGAGTTGCCCTGCCAATGGGCCTGGTGCCGGAAGCCAGCTCCCCGTGGAGCAGGTGCTTGGGGATCCTGCCGTCTTCCATTCTGTGGGCATGACCAAGCCAGCGTAGACGTTGCTGAGTCAGGAATGTGAACCTGCTGGGAATGTGGGCTTAGGAGAACACATCTTTGTTTGGAATTCAGTCCTGCCTTGTGATACCCAAAATCCTCCATGTGGAAGGTGTTGAGGCGTCACTCCTGATGGCTGTAAGTTGCCCATGACTCATTTTCTTTCTTTTCTTTTTTTTGGATAGGATAACAATTTATAAATTTACCCCCCAAAATAACAAAAATAAAAAACAGCAACAATACAAAACAAATTGACTTCCCCCATGTCCCTTCCTTGGTTCCATTATTTGCCAATGTACTGCATGTCCATTGGTAACTTTAAAAAAATCATTTAAATTACCTATTGTCCATTCATAACAAAATTACAAGGTACAGTGGTACCTCAGGTTAAGTACTTAATTCGTTCCAGAGGTCCGTTCTTAACCTGAAACAGTTCTTAACCTGAAGCACCACTTTAGCTAATGGGGCCTCTCGCTGCTGCTGCAATTTCTGTTCTCATCCTGAAGCAAAGTTCTTAACCTGAAGCACCACTTTAGCTCATGGGGCC